>JAYDZE010015552.1:0-24135 GCA_034509125.1 Monilaria moniliformis
CATAATTAAAATCTGCCGAAATTTTGTTTTTTACTTTTTTGTCCTTATAATGACATTCCCGTAATTATGTAATGACACACGTTTTCTGATAATCTGAACCGTTAATTTTGTAATCCAATGGTTGTATTTCAGTCTTATTTATGCATATAGGAGGTGGTTTGAGTATAACGCGACCCTATATATATATATATATTAAATATATTTATAGTAGTAATAAATATTTATATATCAATTATTTATAATATTAATTTCGGTATGAAACGGTGTTTCCGTATGATGGTATGTCATACCGAAATTCGGTATGCTGTAATTCACGGTAAACCGGATTTCGGTACAGCATACCAAAAACACGGTAGGGTAACAGTATTGAAAATTCTGCATACCAAAATTTTGGTATACCGGAATTCGGTATACCAAAAAATTTGGTAAGGTAACGATATGATATTTACTCATACCGGCATTTTTGATACGGTATACGATATGATAGTTTCAGTACGGTATACCGTACCGATCAACCCCTATCTGTATCTAGCCTATTACTAGCTCGAGCTTGAGTAAATGATTCTGAATTCTCTATCTATATTGTCCACTTAAGAAATGATGAACCATCATTATTAGTGGTAATGACCGATTTCTCTGAAACCTAGTAACCGTAACCGCACCAGAACCTTGAATATCGGTTATTGGTTAGCCGATAACCGACATTATTCGAATCGATTATCAGTTAACCGATAACCGAATAACCGTTTAAGCAGGCCCAACAGCACCCAGATCACTATCCCTTAACCATCTATTCTCTTGCACTATTCATGAGTGTCATTTTTTAATTTTTTTATTCATTTCTTATTTCTTATATTTATTACATATTCTAATTAAATTGAATTTTCACATTAATAATATATGTGAATTTATTAAAATAATTAAATTACATAATTAAAATCTTAATATTACATAATTTAAAAACCAAAATTACATAATTAAAAATCCTACAAACACATTATTGATAACCAGAAATTACATAATTCAATTCTATCAATTATTAAAGGGACAAAAGCGTACCGAAATTTCTTCAATTAAATCATGTTGGAATCGATCGTGGTTAACAGAATCACGCGACGACTCACGACGCTTTTGGTATTCTCAGAATATTGCAGCGCACCGTCGACATAAGTTGCTTTGCATTCTCGTCGTCCGAATTGTCGAAATTGGAGACAACATAGTATCAATTCATTTTGCCCCTCCCATTTTCACGCCACTTTGGGCATCCCATTCCCTAAGCCCACCCACAACGCAAATGCTTCTTGCGTGGTCTCGTCCCGACAGAACGGACCGCGAAACGGGCGCTGCGGGTGCGGTAAGATTCTCGGAGGAGACCATCTCAAATTATTTTAAAGTCCCTAATTAAATACGTAAACAGTAAGTCGGTATCTTAGTAGCTACACAAGTAGACATCACAGTCAAAACAGAAAATTAAGAATTTGTTTGACGACAAAACCATCAAATTCCTCAACTGCAAACAACCATTTTTTTTCACAGAAAGATCAGAGGACCATTCTGTGTAACACATCTACGATCTCTCATTAAAATGGGATGAACCCTTTTATCGTGTTCATCGTCTCTAAAAAGTTGTTTCTCGCTATGTGGTCGAGAATCTTTTGATTTCTTCTCAATTTCATTTAACCACCCAAATTCAATCAATCTGGCAAATTTAGGGGGAATAAATTTGCGGCCTCGCTTGGTATTGAAGCAAACTCTACCGGAGGACCCAGACAAGGAAGAGTACCGGCCGTGGCGCAGAAAGATCTTATTTTTCTCGCCGCAATCGATAACTATGGCGTTCAAATTTAGTTGGGTTTCGCTATGGAAGATTTCGCTATTTGTGCTGCTGATTGGGGCTATTTTAGTTGCTTGCTTCACTCTCCCTGTTGAGAAGGTTGCCTTCTTCTTTTGTTTGTCTATTTATTGTTAATGATTTGAGTATCTTTTTGTTCGCTTGACTCTGCTTATTTAGGGGGTTTTCTGAACTGCTATTGATCTTGTCTAATATGTGGGAAATCTTGGTTGCCTTTTGCATAATTCATGTTCTTTATTCTTTATCTTTGATTGATTTTGTTGTAGATGACGTGGTCTTGATTTTGTTGTCAAGAAATGCTAGTAGATCAGCATCAGTCATTTTCATGAACTGAGCAAACCATGTCAACACCAGCTAGTTAAAAGCCTTTCTATATGTTTTTCTTCAAAGTAGAAAGACTTGAGCTGTCTAATTTGAATGCAGCGAATTGTTTTTTTTTTTTTTTTGGTAGTGATCTGTGCTTCGAAATGTAGCAATAACCTTTCATTCAAATGTGCGTTGGATGTATGAGATTTTGTCATTTATCTGTTATTAATCGATACTGGTTTTACTCGATGTTATTTTTAACAGATACTGAAGGATTTCTTAGTATGGAAGCGCAAAATCTTGGTCCTTGGGGTCCCCTAGTGCTGTAAGTGCTGTTTTCATTGCTCATGTTGGTTATTTTATTTTGTGCCTGGAATTGCTGGCCCTTCTTGTTTTGAGATGTCTTCTGATATATTATATACTACAATAACCAAGAAAACTTACACAAGATTCACTTATACAAATAGAGTTTGAGATGATTAAAAACCATGTTCAGGTTACATTAGTTCAATTTAGGGTTATCTGCAGTTGGAAAGTATTGACTACCCAGTGTAATCCGATCATATTCTTATGTAGTATCTATACATGCATATACGGCACATAACTGCTAGTTTTGTTTTTTGTCTAGTTGTTTGTGTGTTGAAGACATAAAATGCTTGATATGGCTGAATTGACTTTTGTTACTCCAATCGGTAATTAAACAAAATGTTGATGTAGTGGTTACTAGAATCATCAGAGACAAGGATCAGTAGTTCAAGGACATGTTTCATTTAGCATAAGACTAGAGACTTAAACTTCAAACTTTGACCACCTCACTGAATGCGAGGTCGAGTTTAAATGTCAAACACTGAGAAGAAGGCCTAGTAACCTAGTATCTTTCCTCATAGTTTTACTGTCCAACTTCTCTGTGACTCAATCAATTCTGATATGTGATTGGCTTCTTCATTTGCTACCTAAGCTTCATTTGCATGTCATGCAATATGTCTTAGTCATAATTAGAAGTGGCATTCATTAAAACATTAAGTATATTCTATGATAACTTTTGATATGAAAATATTGTTATAATAGTGGGAGAAAATTGTAGTTATTTGGTATTTGTACAAGGCATTGACTGAATAATTTCTTTTAAAATTGAGAACTTTCAAATTACATGTTGATTTGGGTCGCCTATTGGTTGTGAATTCGCAGGGCTGTTGCGTACATTCCTTTAACAGTGTTGGCTGTTCCAGCTTCTATACTGACGGTGAGGATTAACATCTCTGATAGTCATTTCTCCGGTAGTACAGATTTATATTTGTTGATGCTTTGTTGTTTTAGTAAGTTAGTAGTGCTGTTGTCACATCCAACCTAAGCTCATTTGTAGATAAAGAGGGATCTCAAATTGTCATGTATCCCACATCACCTGACCTCCCAAGTGGCAAAGTTTCAGTTTAACTATGTATTTATGGCACATCATTTATAGCTTTATTTCTCTCTGTCTTTCTTGGTTTTGAATTTATTTTAGTCTTGTGCCATCCAACTTTTTAAAGAGATTGTCTTATGTTTTGGTTCATTCATAATGATAATCTGCTGGAATAGGCTGACTCTTCTGATCTTGGCTTTCCTGATTGAGCTGAAAACTATTTAACGATTTATTATATTTTTCAGCTAGGTGGTGGATATCTCTTTGGCTTGCCTATTGGTTTTTTTGCTGATTCTATTGGTGCAACATTAGGTGCTGGGGTTGCATTTCTTCTTGGGCGAACAGTAAGTTTCTCTATTCTAATCTAATAGAACTATAGTTTGTTAGTTTTATGAGTTTAACATTCAAGCGTAAGAAGCATCTTTACCTTAATAATTGTGATGTTTTACCTTACAATGTGGAGGGAGATTTCCTTTGCTGGATGCTCATTGCTGTTTTTTTGTTTGTGCTTTTTACTGCAAACAGATAGGACGATCCTTTGTTATTTCCAAGTTAAAAGATTATCCGATGTTCCGAGCAGTTGCAATTGCAATTGAGAGATCAGGATTTAAGGTTTGTGTTTATTATCAGTTTTGAATCTTATTCTCGATTTCCTGAGCATGCTGGGACCTGCTTCTTATTAATAATCAGATTTGATTCTTTTTCTTGAGTAATCTGATAAATACAGATTCATATTGTGCTGATACGGACTTGCACTTGTAGATTGTGTTGTTGCTCCGGTTTGTTCCACTACTTCCCTTCAACATGATGAACTTACCTCTTATCCGTGACTCCAGTACCTTTTACTCATTACATGCTAGCATCATGGTTGGGCATGATGGTATGTAAATCTGCATTAGTGATTCCATATTCAAAGCATTAAAGACCTCAAAATCCCTTTCAATTTTAATTTAAATTTTTGAGATGCTGATGTCATGCCATGCACCTCTTGTATTTCTACATACATGTTTCTTATCGCGTCGGTTCACATTTTTTTGCAGCCGATCACTTTTGCTTTGGTCTCTGTGGGAACTACATTAAAGGATCTTTCGGATGTAACACATGGATGGCATGAATTCTCCAGAACCCGATGGGTAATGCTTCAGTTCTGTCTTGAAATAGTTCTGAGGCCATTCTTTTGTTTGGACTTATTTCCAGAATTGTTATTCGTGATGCGGATTTAGATGCGAATATCCCTGGGTTGGTGTGAAATTATCATGTTAGTAGGATTAGCATCAGAGTTCCTATGATGAACCTTATAAAATTGAATAAACTTCACAGGTGTCGGATCGAGTAACTTTAAGCTAGTCAATTTCTGATTAGGTAGTCTTTTATGTAATCCCAGCATACTATTGCGAGCCTCTTGAAAATTAGTGTTATGAACTGAAGTGTTCAAGGGAACTATGATATAGGAATAGTGATTGCAATGTCTGATCCTGTTGTTTGCGATGGAAAAGAACATTTGGATTCTATTCTAACTAGAGACAAGTCTCCATAAGTAGATTAAGTAAAAAATTCCTGGACATACTAGCTTGTAATATGTGGCATGACTATATATGTGGACGTATTAAATAATTCTAATCTCTAGAAACTATTCCAAATTTGACTAAAACTTTTTCATAAACTGTCTATGCTTATCCTTGCCATTGTGCTTCCCAGAATGTGAGAATTATTTGTTAATCCTGAATATGATATTTGTGCGACTACATTTGCAAGTCTAATTTCTTTTACACTGGGCACTAAGATCGTGTTTGCTGATGGCTGAAGAGTTGGAATGCAATGGTCGTTGCTCAAATTCTGTTCACTGTTGTTTTGACTCTATCTTCTACTTTGATGCAGGCATTTATCTTCCTGGGTCTTGTGATGTCTGGTAAGTTTCAAGTCATTTTAGTCATTTCAATTTGACATGCTGGACCAGCTTTTTACGTTACAAAAATTAATTATTTGTCATGTGCTTACCTTTGGTTATGTTGGCTATCACATAAGTTATTTGAAGCATGATGGTGTGTATATGAGGCCTTTGAGTTATTGGGGTGCTTTTGAATCGTGTTGTTCGTCAAGTAGAAATATGAAGTTGCAAAAGATGCTTAGGCTCTTAATAAGGCATAAAGCTCGCGGGCCATGAGCTTCTGCTTTAGATACATAGTTTCTTACATAGTTAGTTTCTCGACCATTTTGGTGAACCATTTTTTTTAATGCATCGTCACATTGGAGGGACCTATATTATCTTGCGGCACTCCTTGAAGAAGTAATCTTTCATAGTTTCATTATACCAAATTCATATATGTGTGATTTGCTTTGCTTGCAGTGCTGTTGATAATATGCATCACAAGAGTTGCAAAAGCTGCTTTAGAAAAGGCATTGGCTGAAACCGGGGAATGTCTATACGGAGATGCCATGTCACAATCGTTGCCTCTCATGTCCAGTCCTTCGGTCACCCTCCACGAGCCACTTATAATCAAGATTGATACCGATCAAGACAACCACGAACACTAGTTCATCACGTGTAAATTCTCTCTACTCCCAGTTTTCATCTGTAATTACCCCCTCTATGTGATGCTTATTCATCTGTACAGCCGGCATCTTTAGTCTTAGCTACAACGAACTTCATGGTTATTCCATGAGTACTTTTAATTTCACTTCCTATAATTGTTGTTCATGTCAGAAACTAGCACATGAGGTTTTTTGCTCAATGCAACGTCAACTTGCTTAAGACTGTTGATTGATTGACCTTGCGTTCGAGTGCTCGATTTTGGTCTAGATTGATGAAATTGCTTCCAACTTTAGTTTTGATATCAATGTGGAACAGTTGAAGAGTATCTTGTAGCACTTGGGAAAATTTGTTTATGATCTTCTTTTTCCAACCTTTTCCTCGTTAATTCCAATGAAATTTTGTGCTTTACTCAAAAAGTTGCCAACCATTTATTGTTGAGAGATACCTAAATTCACAAATCTTACGGTTACACTCCCACCTAATGGATGGTGGGGCTGGACCACCATTAACAAGCGCGTACACTGTCGAAGATGGGTAATCTGTGTTCTGATCATGTATTTCTTTTGATTTGATGTATATTGTAAGTAAAAACATGACTCGGTAACTAGGATAATGAACGAATTTCTCATGTAATTGGAGGACACCAACTTAGTAAGAAAAAGTAAACATAAAGGCAAGATCACAATGATGATATCCAACCCCATCAACAAGCTTTGAGTGCATGGTGACCACTACACTCATTTCCTTTCCAATAAACAAGAACAAAGCATAAAGGAATTGCACTTTGATAATCTCAAATACCAAATTTCTAGCTTGATCAACTATAGAAAATGGAAGTTGGTTGTCCCCACCATCAACACATTTCTTCATTTCTTGACCTATTTAACTAGGATCTCTTGATACAAAAGTTGATCCAAAGATGCCTAATCTGAGCTTGATTTCTTGCTTCAACGGATGCAGGGATCACACTCAGGTCTCCGGGCCCGGGACGAGGATCTGGAACTGCACGGAGAAGCCCATCGAGCTTCAAGTGAGAGTTGGGTCTATACTGAAGAAGGTTCACACGTTGAAGGCAGGGTCATCGAAGAGATTGAAGAGCAAGAACATCTACAAGGCCTACATGCCTGGAAAGGCTAAGGGGGTCAAGAATTTGCTTTACTACTATGATGAAACATGCCATCCATACATATGGATACATGATGCAGGGTGTGACTTTTCTAGGATGCTTAAGCAGCAGTATATTAGTCTTGAGGATTTGAGAGATTGCTCCGAGATCAAAGTCTTTAGGGATCATCAGAGGGGATGCATAACGGTTCGTAAGAAATCGAGGCCGGATTTCTGTTGAGATCTTTTATCTTACGATCGAGGTTTTGATGATGGTCGGAACGAGCCCACCAACGTAAGAGTTTATGACCTACTTAAGTTTGTAGGTAGGTCTAGGTCTGAGTAATTAGTCCCTCCGACAATGGTAATGTATTCTTGCTTCTTAGTGTGACATTCATATATATATGGGATGCTTTTCTTTTCCTAGTTTCTTGCTTCTTTTTCTTTGTAATTTGTCAGTGTTGTTTTGGGAAATTCTCTTGTGAATGAATGTAAGGGAAACAAAGGTTTTGAGATGCAAGTTCTGAATGTTGCTGTTAGTGACAAATTCTTGCATCTCTGTCCAAATTTAAGTTTTGTTTTATTTCACTACACAATTTTACTATGAAAGAAAGAAGTCTAATTAATGTGTAAGTCTCAACTATCCACTCGTTCCAAACCTTAGCCGGGGGGAGACGCAACGGTGTGTACCGTATAACATCTGTAAATTAATGCCTGGTAAATTAGTACTCTCTAAAACAAATCAAATAATAATTCTTTTTCGATCATGAATAGGATCAGTTAAAAAATAAAAAGTTTTTAATATATAAATAATAAATAATAATTTTTTGGAGCACTGCTATATTAATGTTGGTCCCATCAATTTATAGATTCATAATTTTTAGATATTACAAGTATGAATAGTGTACTGATTGTAAAATAGAAATCTAATGTTGTTATTGTTATTCTTGAAATTAAATTTAAGTGGATATCATCTCTAACTTTTTTTTCTGATTTTAGACAAAAATAAGCAATAATTTTTAAAATTTGACCCGAGCACCATAAATATGCACAAATTATTATTATTTTTATTATAAAAAATATAAGACTTAACTTATGATAAGCTCATATGTATTTACTCGTAATTGGGAATATCTTCTTACAAAGCACTTCGTTAGTGATGCTTTTTCTTATGGGTGAAATAATTACTTTGATTGTGAAATAGAGGTGTGATCTTTGACTTGGTAAAAAAGTTGTGTGCACTCTCTCCAACTCCATTGATGCACCGAATCATGGCTTTCTTCAGCAATTTTATAATGTTTATTAACAGAAATAAATTATTTCTTTAGCAAAGAGATTCAGAGATGCGCAAAAGTTAAATATTGTGAATGTTTATTATGTTGAAATTTTTGGCCTTTCAGCTAGTGATTAATTGATGTGTTTTGATCGCCATGACTTTTCAACTCTCTCACTTAGATATATATAAGCGTAAGGTTGAGAAGTGAAATTACACAATATAATGCTTTCTTAAGCTCTTTTTTTTTCTCACGTATACATCACTATATTTTGTTTAGGATTTTGTTTGCTGAGCTTTTGAAATTCTGCCAAATTTGTCGGTACATAGCAGGTTTGAGGTGGTTCTACACACTCGAAGGAAGTTATTTTATCTTTGGAGACAATACTCCAATACGAGAGCACCACTTGAGGCGAAATTTGTCTTGTGGAAATAGAGTTTTTCCTAGACTTGAATTAACAGTTAGTTTGTTTATTTCTTTCCATTGTAATCCTCATAATTTATACTCTATTCCTTTTCAGTTGTAATAGTTAGTACCGCATGCATGGCTTGTTATTTCCTATATTTCTAACAATCGCAAGACAAACTAATGTACTCTTCTAAGATAGAAAATGTCAATCGAAGCTGGAGAGAATGGAAATCACGTCACTGGATCGTCAATGACTCGAAATCCAAATGTTGGCAACAAAAGATGTTACTCCACCTAACTATGTTAGGTATTGCCAACTTTCTTAAGGAGGATGCGCCGACCGTATCTGAGAAAAGGACGGACTTCAATGTTCATGCTGCATATGATGTTTAGCATCAGGGCAATTTTGTGTGCAAAAACTACATCTCAAATGGATTAAATGAAAGTCTATATTCTATCTATGATGGGACTAAGACCTCCAAAAAGTTGTGAGAGACACTTAATAAGAAGTACCGCATCGAGGACACCGATACAAAGAAGTATGTAGTCGCAATAGTTTTGGACTACAAGATGGTGGACTCTCGATTAGTAGTGGCACAAGCAGAAGAGTTGCAAATCATAGTCCACGACGTTCACGCTGAAGGGGTCCTCTTGAATCATTTCATTGTTGCAACAATGATCGAGAAACTTCCTCTGTGCTGGACAGATTTCAAGAATTACCTAAAGTACAAGAGAAATGAGATGGAGCTAGAAGACCTGATTGTCCGTCTTTGTGTTAAAGAGGACAATAGATTTTATGATTCGAAACCGGGGAGGTCAGAAGACTCGAAGGCTAGTGAGCAGAATCCTCAAAGCATCACCGCCTAAGTGTGAAAGACATGGGGAATTAGAAGATAGTAGCTGCCCAAAAGTTTGAAGGCAACTGCACAGTGACAAATCGGGCCACATGGCGAAGGATTACCGAAAGCCCAAGAAGTAAACCACATAGATAATCCAAATGCTTAGTTTATCAACACTAGAACGACTGTGCACGTGTGCTCGGATAATTTTTTAAATTTTGTTATTTGAAATTCAAATTTAATATTATTGAAATAGGTGATCGAAAAGTGGGGGCAGTTTAATAAATATAATAATGAAAAGGTCTAGATTGAAGTCAGTTTTTAACGTATGAGCAAGTCGAAGGGAAAAAGCTCCACATGGGCAACCAATACTCGTCTGAAGTTGTCGGCGTGGGAGAATTGAAGCTCAAGATGACATTTGGTCATGAGCTAAAACTGAAGGATGTGTTGCATGTCCCAAACATCCAAAAGAACCTAGTTTCTGGTAGCTTACTTGTTATTCATGGTTAGTTTTTATGTCTGATAGGTTTGTATTGACTGAGTTTGGTACTTTCCTTAGGAAGTGTTATCTTTCCGTAATGGCTATGCACCATGTACCGAAACAAATGAGTAATGAAAATATGCTTCTTTTTTCGTGTTTGTTTGAGTGCCCGATTTATGGCATTGTATACTAGGACATGTAAATCTAAGTGCTATAAAAAGATTAGTAAACCTTCATTTACTAAAAGTAAGTGAATTTAACTCACATGAAAGATGTGAACTGTGTTGAAACCAAAATGGTCAAACTGTCGTTTCACTTGGTAGAATGGAGCATAAAACCTCTAGAATTGATCCATACAGACGTATGTGATTTGAAACTTGTGCAAGCTAGATGTGCTTAAGAAGTATTTCATCACATTTATTGATGATTGCGTAATGTACTATTACCTTTACTTGTTAAGAGGTAGAGATGAGACAATTGAAGTGTTTAAAGACTTCATAAATAAACCCGAAAATCAACTTAGCTGTCAAATTAAGTGTGTCAGAAGTGATAGAGATGGCGAGTATGTAGTCCCGTTTGTGAAATAGTATCACGTAACTGGTATAATTCACCAGACCACGACTCTATATTATCCTCAGTCGAATGGTTTTACTGAACGTAAAAATCAAACAATTAAGAAGATGATGAATGCTCTGTTGACTAATTCAGGGCCACCCCATAACATGTAGGGTTTGCTTCTATGTTAACAACAAATTATATAATAAATAAGATTCCAATTAAAGGTAAATACGTGACTCCTTACGACTTGTGGAAATAGAATAAACCATCGTATAACATACCTCAAAATGTGGGGGTGTTTAGCGAATGTAGAAATCCCTCTTCGAAACAAGTTGTGACTGGCACTAAAACAATCGACTGTATCTTTATTTAGATATGCACTCAATAGAAACGCCTATCGTTTCCTAGTCCATAGGTCAATTGTACCTGATGTGGCCAAAGAAACGACAATTGTGTAAATGAATGTTGTATTCTTTGAGAATGTTTATCGTTGCAAAAGGCAAGAAAACCGTTCTAGTGAAGGAATGGTGAATGAAGTCACTAGTTCTAATTCGCTAAAAAGGACGAAGTCAAGTCTTGAAGATATAGACCAAGATGTGGCAAAAAAATCAAAGTTGCCAAAACATTTGGTCCGAACATCATAACTTTTATGTTGGATGATGAACCAAAATTGTTTGTGAAAGTTCTATCTGGCCTAGATGCACATCATCGTATTATCAAATCCACACACCTCCGATAAAGGTATGGTTCATCCCACACATAGAATTTCACATCGTGGAAAAACTTCTTCTTTTGGCATAGATTCAATGTTGTGGGAATCACTTTGGCTACAATTTAACAATATCCGTGTACCATGGGAAGGTGGCTTGGGTGAAGAATAATTGTTCGTCGGGAAAATTCTCATTGATTGCCATCTTTGGTTATTCCCTCTTAACTTGTTTTTCCAAGCAAGAGAGATGATCAACCACGACGTTTTCACACTCTTTCCTATCACGGATTTCCACATCGATCTCTTGAAGGAGTAAGATCTATCGAATCAACCTTGGTTTATTATCTTTCTTGGCAAATAGATGGCGGATTGCTGCATGGTCAGTGTAGACTATTGTTTTGGCTTCTATTAGGTAAGAGCGAAATTCGTCGAAGGCATATACTACTGCTAGCATATCTTTCTCGGTAGTGGTGTAATTTGCTTATGCCGAATCCAATGTTTTGCTAGCATAATATATGACTTTAAATAACTTGTCCCTCTTTTGTCCCAAGGCAGCCCCAACGGCTATGTCACTTGCATCGCATATGATTTCAAAGGGTAAGGACAATCCAGTGTGATAAGTATCTGAGCACTTACCAATGCTTTATTCAATACCAAAACTTGGTTATATTTAGGAGAAAACTCAAAGGGAACATCTTTCTCGAGCAGGTGGCGTAATGTTTGGTTATCTTGGAAAAATCTTTAACAAACCTTCTATAGAATCCTGCATGGCCCAAAAAACTTCTCACCGATTTTTCACTTGTAGGAGACGGGATGCTCAATAGCGATGATCTTGGCTCGATCCACTTCTAATCGTGCACATGAGACCATGTGCTCAAACACAATACTGTCTTTAACTATAAAGTGGCCCAATTGAGGACAAAGTTAGTTTCTTCACATCTTTGCAACACTTTGGTGAGGTTTTCCAAACAATGATCAAAGAAATTTTCAAAAATGAAAAAATCATCCATGAAGACTTCGATAATATTTTCAATCAAATCATGGAAAATTTCCATTATACAACGTTGGAAAGTAGCAGATGCATTACAAATATCAAAAGATATCATTCTGTAAGCAAAAATTCCATATGAACAAGTAAATACTGATTTATGTAGATCCTCGGGGCTATCAAGATTTGATTGTAAACTGAATATCCATCAAGAAAACAATAATAATTGTATCCTGCTAATTTATCAAGCATTTGATCGATGAATGGCAAGAGAAAGTGCTCATTTCTAGTGACAGCATTTAAGGCACGATAGTATATACAAACTCTCCATCATGTCACTGCCCTAGTGGCAATCATCTCATCCCCATTCCCTTGTACAATCGTCATACCCCTATTTTTAGCAACTAATTGAGTATGACTAACCCACTCACTATCAAATATCGCATAGATAATTCTTGGATCTAACCATTTTTAAGACCTCTTTTCTTACCACCTCTTGCATGATAAGTTAAGTCTTCGTTGGCTTTGCATTTTTGGTTTATAACCATCTTCCGAAAAAATTCTATGCATGCAAATAGATGTGATGGTTTCCTTAGGATCAGAGATGGACCATCCTATGGCAGACTTGTGATCTCTCAAAACTTTTTAATGTTTATCGAGTTCAAAATTAGAAAGGAGAGCATAAACTATTACTGTGCATGTTTCGTTTTCTCCAAGAAATGCATACCTTAGATGAGTGGGTATATGTTTTAGCTCTAATTTTGCTCCATCCCTTTTCATGGCTTCCTCATTTTCATCTCTTAATGGAAAGAAGCGTTGATCTCTTTCAAGAAAATTTTGAGAAGATCCAAGTGTACCAATGAGCTCCGAATTTTCCTATTCGGCAGAGTCAAGTAAAATTTCTTCCAAAGGGTCCCTAGGGATTTAGAGGTTGTTCATTTTTTATTCAATGCAATCGTTGATTATCCTCATCACTTTGCATTCTTCCACATGATTGACTTGGTCGTCATGAAATTGTATTGCTTTGTAGATAGAGAGGGTGATGTTTTTGTCATTTAAACGAAGCGTGAGTTCTCCTTTGGGCACATCAATGAGGGCTTTTCACGTGGCCAAGAAGGGTCACCCTAAGACCAATGGGACATTTTTGTCTTCATCCATGTGTAAGACCACAAAATCTACGGTTAAGATAAATTCACTTTTTTTTACTAGCACATCTTCCACAATGCCTTTTGGATATGTCACACTCCGGTCTGCCATTTGGAGAGTGATTGTATAGGTTTGATGGTGTCAACATTGAGCTTTTCGTAGAAAGAGAGAGACATCAAATTGATTCTTGCCCCTAAATCACATATTGTAATCCTTTCTTGATTGTTACCAATGATGCACGAAATACTGAAACTTCCGGGGTCCTTGAGCTTTGTGGTAAGCTTCTTTTGGATTATTGTGCTGCAATTCTCAGTTAGTTTTACCATCTCATGCTCTTCCCAACTTCTCTTTTTGGCCACAACTTCCTTTATAAACTTGGCATAATTTGGCATTTGTTGTAGAGTTTTTACCAAGGGTATGTTCATGTGTACCTTTTTGAAATTGTCTAGAAATTTTACAAATTGATCATCTAGCTTCTTCTTTTGCAGTCTTTGAGGGAATGGAATTACCAAGGATCTGGGTTTCGTGGGAGTTAGGTTTCTAGCTCTTTCTTGCTCATCTTCTTGGTTACTCCCCAAAGGTATCGTACCGGGTCGTGGATCTGAAAATTTGGGACCTTGGTAGGTCATTCCACTCCTCAATTGTACGGCTTTGCAAGAGTGTTTTCTTTCCACTATTGTTACTAGTTGCCCGATTTGGATCTCCATTTTCTTCAGTTGTGTATCTAGAATCCTTACAATACTTTCCAATTTTTCAAAGCGATCTAGAGACTCCTCCATGTACATCTCTATTCTCACGATAATGGTGATCAATACTTGTTCAATGGTAAGTGTCATCTTGAGAATGATGTATACTTGTTGTGAATGCCAATAGGTTAGGGAAATAGAAAATAAAAGAAAAGTTTAGATTAGTATAATCAATCTGATTGTAATATTAGAATAGAACTTAGTCCCTCACAACGGCGCAAAAACTTGACCTAAGATTTATTTCTATTAATAATTATACCATAAGAGGACGATGCAATCGTAGTATAGTAAATAGTAAGTAAAGAGTATCGTATCCGCATGGACTAAGTCGATCATAAGTACTACAACCTTAATCAATTAATACTATCTAAATCACACAACTTTGGATTGTGTAAGATCTTGTAAAAAGAAAAGAAACAAAAACATAAAGAAATAAAATTGCAAATAAAAATGAAAAGCGCTTATTCTAGGGAATTGATTTCATCAACACATCATTCATTGAAACATTCGATTAATTATCCAATTCGTGACTCGAATTTAGCTAGACAATCACACAAGTAGTTTAGACCCCCTCTCGAGGTGCCTAAATAGTAGATTACAAGTTAGGATTTTAGGTCTCTGCTTGCAACTCCTAAAAGCATTAAAGATTAATTTCTCACAATTAATCTCAAATCTCTCGATTTATTGATTAGTGTGTTACCTACTCCATGCTCATACGTCAACACTCGTCTCTCGGATGTCGCATTAACACACACAAGATCATTTATTTGGTGATCAAGCAAACTAAAGAATTAAGAACAAGAGAAATAAAACCAAATAAGGTATTGGATAAAAAATAGAAACATTGAACAAACTAGTATTGATTAATTTATAACCCTATAATAAAAAGAACTTTAGCTAGCATGGCTAAGGAAAAAACAAAAACCAAACAAAATAAGAACATAAAAATAAATCTAAACAAGCTAAAAGAACCCGTGTAGAGATAGAGCTTTGCCTTGTTGTCGATTGCTTCACGAACTTCCTTTGCTTTGGCAAGGACCTCTCAAATGAGTTGGTGGATGAATCGTAGCACAAAATATATGAATTTGTGGCTTAAATGGTGTTGGAGTATCTCTCAAAATTGTGCATGAAGGCCTCTTATATAGGCACAAAAAGCCTAGAAAAAATAGAGCTTGATTGACTAAGGATAAAATTACCCAACCAAATCTGAAGTGGGAAACGGTCCGTGTGCGAATGGGTTCCTGCCAAACGGGCCATTTCCGAACACGGATTCAGAGTATCATTGATTCCGCCTTGCCAAACGGTTCGTTTGGTAAGAGTGTCTTCCCAAACGGGCCGTTTGGGAATCTTTCTTCAAATCGATGGCTTTTTGACGCTGGAATCGGGTCATGTGGCTGTTGGCTCTTCCCAAACAATCTGTTTGGGGTCCATTCTTCATCGAACTTGCACTGTTGTCGATCCTTTGACTTTCTAACACCTTTTTATGCATCTTTTTCCTTCAATTCTTAATAAACTCATCAAATAACCAATTAATAGATATTTAAACCAAAACAAAGCTAACCTTAACCAAAACTAATTAGGTCACCAAATATTGTTACCAAACAGAAAACCAAAAATATCATCTTTTAATCAGATTAACTAAACAGCTGACTAAGAAAAAAAAATCAATAAAATTGGGCCTACTATTTTTTTTCCTAACTTAGGGGCATCTTTATCTCAATCCCAAAAAATTCAGCCACAACTTAAATTTCAGCTGCCATATCAACATTTCACTTTTCAGCCACAACACCTTTATCCCAGCCCCGAACAAATCAGCCACAACTCAATTTTTATCATTTCATCAATTTTTTTATTATTCAATTCCATATATTTATTTGAATTAAGTTATTTGTAAATTAAATTAAATGACTATAAATTCGAAAAGTACTTAATTAAAATCTAAAATTACTTAATTGGAAATTCCTAATATTACATAGATGAAAAGCGAAAATGACATAATTGAAATTCCTATTATTACATAGATAAAAAGCGAAAATGATGAATTGAAATTCCTAAGTACTTGATGCTGCAAATCAGTTGGAGTTTTCCCAAATTTGTTCGACGAGATCATGTTGGAGTTGGCCGTAAGCTCGTTTTCCGCGGAGAGAAGCACGTCGACTCAAATAATCTTGAAATTGAAGCGGTGCACCTTGAATTCAATTTTCGTTGGCCACTCCCGAGCTAGATCCGGCTTCATCGTCACCCCAATTAGCCGCGTCTTTTCCTCCATCCTCGATTATCATGTTATGCATGATAATACATGCATAAATGATGTCGGAGATGCACGATTATTGCCACATATGCACCAGACCTTTCACTGATTATTGCCACATATGCACCAGACCTTTCACTATGTCCCAACGTGCTTGGAGTACATTGAAAGCTCGCTCCACATCTTTTCGTTTCGCTTCCTGCCTTTGAGCAAACAATACTGTCTTCGGGTCTGTGGACATGTAATCGTTTTCACGAACACCGGCCACTTTGGATATATGTTATCGGCCAAGTAGTATCACATGTTGTATCTTTGCTCATTGGCTGTGAATTCGACAGCCGATGCCCGACCAGCGCATACGTCATTGAAGATGGGTGACTGGTTCATAACATTGATGTTATTGTTTGAGCTGGCCATGCCAAAGAATGCATGCCAAATCCATAAACATTGGTCATCAACCGCTTCCAGGATTGTCGTTGGATGTGTGCCCTTATATCCACTGGTGAAACCACATCTCCACGCGGACGGGCAATTCTTCCATTCCCAGTGCATACGGTCGATACTGCCGAGCATAGCGGGAAAGTCGTGACGTCTCTCGTGCATATTCATCAACGCTTGGGCGTCATGCACCGTGGGCCTTATCAGATACGTATCGCGGAAGGCCTCGACGACACCGCGAGAAAACGCTTTCAGGCAATTCCGACCAGTTGCTTCTGAGACATGGAGGCACTCATCGAACATGTTCGATGAGGTACCGTATGCCAACTGACGAATCGCCGACATGCACTTCAGCAGCACTGAGAGTCCGTCGCGGCCTGCACCGTCGGGGCGCTGCTGGAAATACTCATCGCGGTCTGCCAACGTGTTTGCAATGCGCATAAACAAGGATTTGTTCATGCGAAACCGCCGATGGAACACATGTGCACCCAATCGTGGATCTTCGGAGAAATAATCCGCGACGAGGCGTTGATCGGCAAATTCGCGCTCCCGGTGTATGTACGTACTCGGAGCTCGAGGACACACGATCTTACCGCCAATTCAATCATCTTATCCATTTCATCTGAATCAGAACTCGAATCAACATAATTTGGATCTTTAAAAGGAGATGAAAGTAATGGAACAAAAGTGAAAAAGAAAAGTGATGAAAGTGTGAAGGGAAATGGGTTTTATAGATGACAAAATTAATCTCATGACCCTCTCCCTACACCACAAAATACTCTGCACAAATCTGCATTACACAATTCAACAAAAAAAATTAATAATTTGCTGCTGATTTGCGGCTGAGGGGGCTGCAATGCCGCCACAGCCCCGCTTTCAGCCGCTCCCCCAGCAAATTTCCCGGCTGCGACGCAGCAGTCTCACCCTCCATCCACGCCCAGTACGGCCGCCGCTGGTTTGCTTCATTTAGCGACAGCGATAAGGATACTCTAACTTGACATATATTATCCTTCCTACCAAAAAGGAAAGGGAACTAGGATGTGGTACAGACATACAATTTGCATTAACATCATCTAATCAACCGAGCAATCAGCACAAATTAAAGTCTTAATCCACTTTCCCTATAAAAGAAAATTCTCAATCCACTTAGAAAAAAAGTATAGATCTCTATATAAAATTTGAAGCCCAAGCGCTGGATTACAGATTGACACCTGTAATATCGATTCTTTTTCGAATTGTAATGCATAAATCTTCCCCTAAAAAGATACAATTTTGAGGAAATGAAAACCATGAAATTTCACATTCAATTTCAAGAATTGAGGCATCTCTCTCCACTCTCCCCAAATCGAGAGAAATGGGCATTTCATTCAGCACCACCACCGCTCGGCGGAGAGCCCCCACCCACCCCTACCCCCCACCCCTCCACCACCACCCGGCTGACTACTACGCCGCTTACCCTGCGCACCACACCCCTCCTTACCCTGTGCATCAACCATCATCTCCCCCCGTCTACTACCCCTACTACAATTCCAACGCATATGCCGTGTGCAACCACGCCGCCCCTCTCGTGGGGCAGCCCTATTTCGGCCCCTTCGAGCTGCAGCCGCCGCCGCCGCGGGTGGTGGTGCCGCCCTGCGGCGAGCAGAAGCCCACCAAGGTTGTGAATAGTGATGTCAATGTGCATAAGGGTACCTTGAGGCTTGAAAATGATGAGCTCAACCCGGATCGCTGCTTGGTTTCATTCGTGTTCGATGCTTTGCTTGACGGAAGGTGAGATTTTTTGGGTAATTCATAATTGTGTTTTTCTGCAAAGTTGCGATTTAGCTTTTCTTGTTGTTCGATCTCGTAATGTATGCTTAGTTTGCTGAGGCTGCAGTTGTGTTAGGGTTAGGTGTAAGCAAAATTGAACTCTATTTCGAATGCATTATGCATGCCAAATTTCGATAAGTTTTTACCGTGGACTGAAATGCATAGTTACATATTCTTATGAGGGAATCAGACATTTTATTAAGCCAAGTAGCAACTAGAAAGCTTGCTGTCTGATTAGTAATGTTGTCGATAAATTTGTTGGTTTGTTTTTATGAAGGCTTTGTTACTTTGCAGACCAATGTTCTGATTCAGTAAATCGTGCTATCTTAGGATTGAAATCGAGTTTTTTGGACATTAGTTACAGTTTTATGTGTAATTCAATTCTTCCATGGAAACTTGTAGGCTTATAATGAGGGAATTAGTGAGAGCTCGCATGTGAATGTATGTCAATGCCCATGTCATGAGTTATCTGAATATTGCCTTGAGATAGAAAAGTCGTAAAGGTGGATTTGGTAGTTATTGATAGTCTTTAACCTTCCAAGGAAGTACTTATATGAGGACATGAGAGGGAGGGAAGATGGTCAGTGAGGTTTGGTACTGGTATAGTGCTGTATATATGATCAGTAATGGGTAAGTTCGACACTTTTAAGGATAATAGTGGAAGTGTTCCCCTTGCGAAAAGCTTAACTACTCAACTTTCTAAACATCATCTGTTTCTTGCTTAGAGACCTTCGTAATCTACTAGTATTTTAAGCTATCACTGGAATGTGGCACTATAAGATTATCCACATGAACATTTGATTTGGTGGTGTTCAAAGGAAATTTTCATTGCCCTTGCTTCCCTCTGATCATACATATGGCATCAGTTGAGTATATAAGTCTTTGCTGCATTTATCCTTGTTTATGTTTTGCCTACCTTGAGTGCATCATTTTTACTTGTTGCAAATTAAGAGATGAATTCATCCTTTACTTTTAACTGCTTGAAAGTTCATTTTTCTTTTTCTCTTATGTATAATTAGTTGTGCATTTGACCTAAACCTGCATCTTAACCTTTGAGAAAGGTGATATGTGTGCGTTTGCTGAAGCTGTAACTGCTGTTCACTTAAAAGTTTGGTTTAGGCAAAACAAGCCCTTGCAGCTTAGTGGTATTTTTCACTCGTGCATAGCTGAGAGACCTGCATTCAATCCCCTCCCCCAATTGGCCAAAAAAAATTAAGTTTAGGCTCAAAGTCGAACAGCAAAAGTTCCACTAGAGTGTGAGTTACACCATTGTACTAATTTAATTTTAGTTAACAGAAACTTGCATCATGTACATTAATATGTGAAGATAATACATTACTTCTACTGGAATTTTGTTGCCTAATGTTTATTTCCCTGCTTTCTCTCCTTCGTCATGCTTTGTTTACCTTGTGATTGAATTTCTAGAGATTTACAGGATCCAATTTATAAAATTAGGTAGAATTGGCATGAGTGTCTGAGTGCACTATAATGCTATGAAGTATGCTTCTTATGAAAAGCAGGCATGCACTTCGTATTAAACTTTGAAATGACTAGTCCTTGCATTCTGCATGCAGTTCTCGTGTGCTTATATTCCTTGACACGTAGTGCAAAAGATAGAGTTAGAAGGGTGGGGACTTATTAATGTTCTCATTTCTTTGTGGTGGCTTTTCAGATTGGAATAGTTGATGTTGCTGCTGTTACTTCATAATTGGTTTCAGGTTGAGTTCTGTAAATCTGACCTGTTATAAAATACTCTTTCAAGAACATGCTTTAATACAATTTATATGAATATTGTGTGACTTCTTGTTAGCAATCATTCAGTTTTCATCTTGGTTAATTTTTTATACTGATTGTGAATACCTATAAAAACAACCGGCACATCTCATTTCTACACTAATTAGGCACATCTGTATTCATAAAAAAAGTATTAGTATCCATTGTTTTGACTCATTATGACATTTGAAAATATATATAGGGTTCGATTAATACTACAAGGCCCTCTTATAGTATATACTACAAACTATTACAGAATGATGAATCCATCAAAGATTTTCACAATCTTAGGTTTGAAAACTATTCCTAGTTTATATTTAAAATTTGGTTTTTATTTGAACTGTTTCCTATAGTACCCAAGCCTTATGTAGTATGCATTAACTAATTTCATTTGTTGCTCTTGTTTATTCAATGGTTGAGACTTTTTGCATTTTTTAAAGCTTTAAACGGACTTTTAATGGTGAGAAGAGTATAAGTGTATTTTTTACACTTGAGGTTGAACATAAAAGACACAAATATGCATGCATAATATTGAACACAAACATGCATATTGTTCAACATCAAGTGTAAGAAATACACTTGTACCCTACTTACCATTAAAAATTCGTTTAAAAGCTTAAAAATAATGCGAAACATCTCAACCATTGGATAAACAAGATCTATTGGATGAAATTGGCTACCACATACTATCTAAGGCTTGGATACTATATGATCCCATTCCTAAATCATAAACCATAAATGCTAAGGATGAGATCTGGTAGTACCCCAAACCTTTGGTAGTATTCCCTCCGTCGCATATATATAGGCCTATTTCTTTTGGGCACCTTTTTTTGGAATGTTGCTTATGGTGTAAAGGTGTGTCATGTGTGAGTAATAAAATATTATTTTAAGGTGTGTAAGTAACAAAGTACTATTTAAAGGTGCGTGAATAATAAAAGTATTCCAAAAATGAAATAGGCCAAGATATATACAACGGCCCTAAAAGGAAAACAGTTCAATATATATGGGACGGAGGGAGTATATAGTATCAGATCTTGACCATTGATAGTGAAAATTTGGAAGATTCAGATGCATTTCACACGGATCCCGCTTTTCTTTTTCTTATTTAAATTTGACATGAGTATTGTCATAAAAGTGTTTTCCCACGTGAATTTACTTTATGCATATTTGTAATCAACATTATACATCTCTTTATGTATCTCATGGTTCGTAGTTCTTAGCGGGGTAAGTTTCTACTCGTTCTCATCCCTATATTTATGTAAATACATGTGTATATGCACATATGTATATGTAAAAATACATACTCATATATGCATTATGTATAGATTTGTAAAAATTTATGTTTTGTTTGTATATATTCATAGATACAACACGTGCTACATCA
The DNA here is from genome assembly GCA_034509125.1 of Monilaria moniliformis. Lineage (NCBI taxonomy): Eukaryota > Viridiplantae > Streptophyta > Magnoliopsida > Caryophyllales > Aizoaceae > Monilaria > Monilaria moniliformis. The sequence goes on from JAYDZE010015552.1 coordinate 22,002, forward strand.
CTCTCTCAAAATTTCACATCAAAAACTTAGCAGGCATATCACATCAACAATAATATTTACTAGAAATAACTCATATCCATACACACTCTCATTCTATTATTGATTCAGAAGATCCCTCATCACTGTTTCTCTCTAGGATCAAAGGAATGGAAGTTGGTTCACAATCAATTGCCATGCATTTCAGTCATCTGTCCTTTAGTTGCTTACTTGCCCCGTAAAACATACTGTATAATTTCTAATGGTGGATTATGGTTGGAAAGAGTCTCTGAACTTCCACCTTCTGTTGCTTTTATACTTCTTGAATGAACCTTTGAAAGAGTCAATTTTCTCTTTGATTGCACCGTTCCGGCATGACCAATTTAGTAGTTAAAATCTTTGTTCTGGTATGTTACGTGAGCAACAGAGGTTTCTCATAATTTGCTAAAGCTTAAAATGCTAAACATATTAGTTTAGTGCAGATCTATTTAACGACTGCAATGTTCTTACATTTTGAGTGCTCTTCTAATCGTCATGCTTTCTGTAACAGCATCACGATATATTACTTCGCCAAAGAAGAGGCCGACCGCAGAGTTGTCCCCTTATTTCCTGAAACATATGTTCCCATAAAAATTCCTTTCAGGAAAGGACTTCACCAGGAATTTCGTCAGCCTTCAGGAACTGGCATCGACTTACGGTTTTTTGCATTGGATGATTTGTCAAATCCTTTGTCCAGAGATGATGTGTTTCCAATTGTAATATCAGCTGATACTTGCGTAACTCCTTACATAGTTGATGATAGAAGCTATCTTTTGGCACACACGTTGCCTCAGATGCAGATAACTCAGGTGGTTCTGCCCAAAAATAATGAGGGACAATTTGTACCTAAAGTTGTCAGGCAGTTGCTCTGGACCGATGATACTTGCTATGAACTGCGAGAGATATACGGGTTAGGAAAATCTGGCCCCGGTATCAGTGACAGTGGATCGGGAAAAGAGTGTGTTGTTTGCATGACTGAACCGAAGGATATCTTATTGCTTCCCTGCAGACATATGGTGAGAAAAGATTCTAAATTATTTATTCAAAGCTCAATCCTCTCGTTATCGAACCTCAATGCATACTAGATTTCTATATTTGTTTCTTCTGAATTCATTTGTTGTTTAAGAAATGGGACGTGCATTATTTGTATTTATTTTGATTTTAATTGTATTGGTGCTCTGTTTATATCTTCTCCCTTGATTGCCCTTTCCCTTATAAATACATTTCATACATCTTTTTCTTTTATTATACTCTGATCATTATAATTGGTTTTTTGTTTTATATTTCAGTGTATGTGCAGCAACTGTGCGGAGGCACTGAGACTTCAGTCGAACAGATGCCCCATCTGCCGAGAAATCATTGAGGCGCTCCTTGAAATAAGGATCGATAATATGGATCACTGAGAGGCCGTAATTACAAGATAATGCGTTCTAACGACCAAGCCATTCTATATTGGTATATTTAAGTTTTTGTGCAACTGTCAATATCCATATATGGTTCATTTTTCTTCTCTGCAATCAAATCCAGGATTATTTATATTCTATACATATCTGAAATCTTTCCAAGAGGGTTGTGCCGTCTTGTTTGTTAGAAATATTGACATATGTACACTAAATAGTCATTCATATAGTTTGCGTTACACATTTTGTTATCTTCTTGAATATGATCTCTTTTGCTTTCCGCCTCCACACACAACACGGGCGATTTATGTTCATGATTCTGAACTATAATGTTATAGCTAGTTCTTCGAGTTCTGCTCTTCTCTTAGCTCTAGGATCTTCACCTTGACGACATTCTACAATTTGTCTGCTTAAGAAGGCAAGAAACTGGGGATTTAGGGAAATCTTATGCCAGCAAGTGGCATTAGATACATGAATGTATCTAGTTGTAAACGATCATGAACCGTTCGGAAACATTCCATGATAAGAACTTAACTGCCTTTCTACTGGTAGTCAGACAGCAATAGCTGTCAATAATGCCTCAACCACTCACCCCTTCCAAACAGCCAAAAATGGCAGTGTTGGAAAAGAGTGTTATTCCATAGAAGTTAGCAACAGCAGATACAAAGCTGGCCTCTGTGAAACTATGGCCGCGCGGGGGGGGGGGGGGGGGGGGGGGT
>JAYDZE010015553.1:0-10132 GCA_034509125.1 Monilaria moniliformis
TTGCATTGGCACAGTCAAATATGAATTTTTTGTGAACTTCATCAAGCTTGCGATTTAAATTCATGAACCTCTTATGGTTTTCTTCTACCATCAAGTGATTGTGTTCCTCTACAAATTGGTTCACAATGTATGAGAATTGGCCATCTCCATGAAAAAACTTAAAAGAAATCCTTGCGTTGCAGTCACACCTCTTCGATGCGCATCTACGTCTATTCACAAACCCTTCGCGTGCATTCACAGCATCTGAGCCCTCTGATCTCTTCTTACCTTCTCTACTACAAACAATGTAAAGCCAAGTAGTAACATCGTCTGTTGATTTTGATCCATGTTTCCGAGCATCAAATCCAACTAACCGGGCGTAATTATCATAAAACTCGCATGCCTCGACAATGGAACTGAATTTTTGTCCAACGTAAGGCTTCATCTCCTTTTCGCATATTGGGTGATATACAACAGCATGATTATAACAAAAAATATTAAATGTGTAAATTCTCAGCGTATATCATTATATTCATATCTGATGCTCAATATGTATTATCACAAGTATCAGTATAACTACGATTGTAACGAAAATATGCTAAATGGGCACTTGTTTGGTCTGTCTCATTATATGCAGTTCCTATGCTCAGTAATTATCATCATATATATCAGTACAACTGCAGATCAAATTGTATATAGACCTGCATGATTGCAACGGAAATATGTTACGTATACAAGTTCTCAGTCTATATCATTAGATTGAATACGTCCAATCAGTATATCTATTGAGACGTATCAGTACAAGTAAACTTCGTGTTAATATAAATACAAAATACACTTTATTTCATCCGCATATATAATTAAAACCTTATTTTAACATACCTTGGGATGAATGTTCCATTGCGGTGGTTTGTTATCGACCAGAGTATGAACACAAAAATTGCTTCAAAAACTTCTTCGAAAATATGTAATAATGCTCAGTAATTATCATCGTATATATCAGTACAACTGCAGATCAAATTGTATATAAACTAGCGTGATTGCAACTGAAATTTGTTACGAATACAAATTCTCAGTCTATATCATTAGATTGAGTGCGTCATATCAGTATATCCGATGATGCGTATCAGTACAAGTAAACTTCGTGTTAATATATATACAAAATACACTTGATTTCATCCACATACATAATTAAAACATTATTTTAACATACCTTGAGATGAATGTTCCATTACGGTGGTCTGTTGTCGACCAGAATATGAACACAAAAATTGCTTCAGAAAGTTTTCGAAAATATGTAATATGTAATACCGCGAAACTGATTATGTTGTTGACTATGGATCTTTATTTTGTTAGTTGAAGGTATTTTATTATGTTGATACTAATTACCTATATGAGATGTACTAGAATCATACCATAATAAAACATATCTTGCAGGATTGAAACGGTTTAGTTGCTATAATTAAGGGATTTACTCCCTTAAATAGCGCTATACTGATATTCTCGCAGAACCTGTGCTGACGGAAATGCCCTTCTCTATTTTTTTAATTAATTTCTTCAATTACACGTGGTGGGCTAATAATGGTTAGATTAGTTAATATAACGGTCTGTAAACGGTCTTAGTTATGCATGAGAGATGTGTTCGGAAATGAACACTACTCTATATATATATGTGGTAAATCTAAAATCAAACTATCCTTTCAATGCATAACTAAGAATAAATATACTATAGACGACTATAATTTAATTCTGTTAAACATATACGGCGTATCATTATATAGTATCAACTACATCAACCTAATGGTATATATGTCATTATTCCATAATAACCACATAATTAGAAAATGAAATGCCTAAAATCACGCTTCAATTTTCGCACGATATATCTCCATATCTCCACTACCGTATCACTGACATCTATCCCCATTTGAACACGTTTCCTCATTAAATTAAAATTTGATTAAAGAAACACGCCAGAGACATCATAGAGAATACGAAACGACATATGAAGAAGAAATCATCAGATTCACAAAATCCTTCTCTGCATTCTTGTCTACTGCGCGATAAAGATAGTTCCATTTGTCAACCCTTCGAAACTTGGTAATCTGTGTTGGTCGCAATGGTGAGAAATAAAGATAGTGTTTGGAAGATTTTGAGAACGTAAGATGCTTTGAGGTTAAATCCGTCATCATCACGAGGTATTTCGAAAGATTTTAGCTTTTATATTCTACTTAGTTCAAACATTTATATAATTTCCTTTAACTTTTCTGTTCGGAAGATTTCAAAAACTGGATATGCTTTGAGGTTCCTTTAACTTTTCTGTTCGGAAGAGGTAAACAAGATTAAAAAGTAAAATGGAAAACAACTATGTACAATATATAGGATAAAGACTGAACTTCCTTCAAACTCCCCGAAATAACTCATTGAAGCATTTTTCGAAAGAATTTACTAGGCAGTTTGAGTCAAACTGGGTAGTTTGAGTCAAACTGGGTAGTTTGAGGCATCAGTGCGGTTTTAGCTTAATATTGTACGTGTTGAGGTGTATACAATGGAAGCTCTTCCACTGTATACACTTCAGTTGCATCCCAATAAACCTTAAGCCCGTGACCATTAACAATGAAAGGATTAGAGGAATGATTCACTCCCTAAATTTCCATAGCTCCATTGGACTTGATCTCACGGAAGATGAAAGGCCCAATGCACTTTGATTTTAGCTTGCCTGGCATGAATTTGAGCCTTGAATGGTAGAGAGAACCTTCTGGCCCACATGAAATTTCTTGCTCCGAAGGTTTCAATCATGCCAAAGTTTGGTTTTCTCCTTATACCACATGGCCGCATGCATCGTAGGCCTCGAGCCGAATTTTCTCAAGCTCTTAGAGTTGTACCCTACATTCCTCCTCACACTTGCTTGACTCCATGTTGACTGTTTTGACAACCCAGTAAGCCATATGCTCAAGTTCAACAGGGAGGTGGCACATCTTGCTAAAAACCAACAGGTAAGGCGACATGCCAATAGGGTCTTATACGCAGTGTAATAATCCCATAAAGCGTCGTCCAGCTTTAAACTCCATTCCTTTCTTGATGGATTTACCATCTTCTCCAAAATCTTCTTTATCTCTTGATTTGAAATCTTAGCTTGGCCATTAGATTGAGGATGATATGCTTTGGAAAGATGGTGATGGACTCCATACTTCTTCATCAAAGCTTCAATGGTCCGATTGCGAAAATGAGTGACTTGGTCACTAACGACAGCACATGGCACTCCATAATGGCTAAATATGATAGATTTTAGAAACCTTACCACTCATCGTGCATCATTTGTTCTTGTGGCTTTGGCCTCAACCCATATTGAAACGTAGTTCATGGCCACTAAAATGTAAACATTCCCACATGAGCTAGGTAATGGCCCCATGAAATCCGATCCCCTAACAAAAAAAATGTCACAAACTATGATCGGCACTTGAGGCATTTCATCCCGCCTTGAGCTTCCTCCTATAAGCTGGCATCATTTGCAATTCTTGCAAAACCAATAAGCGTCTCGATGGATTTTTGGCTAGAAAAACCCACTGTCCAGCACCTTTCAAGCTGTCCTATTCGGTCCAAAATGTCCTCCACATTCTAGTGAATGGTAATGTAGTAGGATATCCCCTTGTTCAGCTTCTGGAATGCATCTTCGAATAACTTGATCGACTCCCCTTTCCATAAATATGGTTGATCCCAAAAGTAGTATTTGCTGTCACTTCTTATCTTCATCCTCTGGGCCTGTGTCAACATCAATTCAGTAGGGACGTCTCCAGTTGTGAGATAATTAACTAGGTCAACATATTAAGGCTCATTGCTATCTAGATCAATTGTGATCTTTGGTGTGGTGACTATTGGGACCTTTGAGCTGGCTATTTGAGAGCTCTCCTGGGCAGAATAAAGGTGCTCTTCCGAAAAAGTTACAACGATAGGGTCTTAACTCTCTTCCTAAACTATCCGGCTAATGTGGTAAGCCACCTTGTTCTCAGCTCCCTTCTTGTCTCTAACTTTCTAGTCATATTCTTGGAGTAAAAGGATCCACCGTATCAACCTTGGCTTGGATTCCTTATTCGACAATAGGCACTTAAAGGCGGCATAATCGGTGTAGACAATAATCTTCAATCCTAGCAAGTAGGGTCTGAGTTTTTGAATGGCATACACCACTGCCAACAACTCCTTTTCAGTTGTGTCATAGTTGCTTGGAGATGGATTCAATGTTTTTGAGGCATAGTACACAACATGGCTCTCCTTTCCAACCCGTTGGCCAAGTACGGTGCCTACGTCATGATAATTTGCATCACACATAATTTCAAACGTGAGATTCCAGTCAGGACCTCAAACCACTGGGGCTGTTTGTCCTTCAAGGTACTAAAAACTTTTTGGCCACTTTCATCAAAATCAAAGGGCACATCATTTTGGAGAAGGCTAGTCAAAGATTGGGCAATCTTGGCGAAATCCTTGATGAACCTTCAATAGAAACCAACATGTCCTAAGAAACCTCAGATCACTCTTTGGTTCGTTGGAAATGGTAGCTGGTTAATGACGTCCGCTTTTGCCTTATCCAATTGGATGCCCTTCTCTGGCACCAAATGTCGCAAGACTATGCCCTCTGTTAGCATGAAGTGGCACTTTTCGAAATTTAAATCCAAGTTCTTCTTTTAACCTCTTGCTAACCCCACATCCAGATGGCATAAACACCTCTCAAATGACTCCCCATAAACCATGAAGTCATCCATGAAGATATCCATCCACTCTTCAATCAAATTTGAAAATATGCTTATCATGCACCTTTGAAACGTCCCAGGGGCGTTGTACAATCCAAATGGCATCCTCCGATAGGCATATGTACCAAAAGGGCATGTGAACGTTGTTTTCTCTTGGTCATTTGGGTTAACAAAGATCTGAAAGTAACCACTATAACCATCCAAGAAGCAAAAGAACTGCATTCCCGCCAATCTTTCCAACATTTAATCGATGAATAAAACAGGAAAATGGTCTTTTCGGGTGCCTGCATTTAACTTACGATAGTCAATGCATATCCTCCAGCCTATTACTAACCGAGTTGGCTCTAACTCGTTCTTCTCATTCTCCACCACTTGAATCCCCGACTTCTTTGGTACCATGTGGATTGGACTCACCCATTTGCTATCCAAAATGGGGTAGATAATCGCCATTGCCAGCAACTTCAAGATTTTCTTGAGTACAACGTCTCTCAAGTTTGGGTTCAGCTTCCTTTGAGGATATCTGTGTGGCTTTGCCTCTGGCTTTCGGTGAATATAATTCATACAAAGATTGGGGCTAATTCAAACGATATCGCCCAACGTCCATCCAATGGCCTTTTTGTGCTTCCTTAAGACGTACACCAATTCCATCTCTTGATCCTGCTCCAATCCACTGTTGATGATCACTGTAAGTGTCTACTCATCTCCTAAGTAGAGATACTTAAGATTTGATGGAAGTGGTTTCAAATCTGGCTTCATTGGTTTATCTTCAGTCGGTAAAGACCCTTCTGTCACATTCAAGCTGGGCAGCTTAATGTTTGCTGACCATTCTGTGCATCCTGGTATCATGCATAACCTCAGAATTTCAGCTTCGATCTCAACATTGCTAAGACCACTGATCGCTGGGTTTTCGCGCTGTCGTTGGGAATATACACAATCTGCCTGGATCAAAAGATATTTGTGTTCTCCTTACACCCCAATACACTATAGACTAGTATATGGCAAATGCGGAGGTCGATCCCACATAGAGATGTGTATGTTAGCCCAAATTGAGAGTATTTCTTCGGAGGTTGGCGATGCAGCTAAGCTTTTTGGGGTTTTTGGAAAAGGAGAGAACTAAACTACTGGACACAGAAAGACTTGATACTCTAACTATTAAAAGAAGAAAAGATGAAAAACAACGACTGACTACGGTTGCAAACTGGCCGAACGATAGGTGGTCCAGGAATTTAAGTAAAGATAGAAAAGATTAAAAAGATGAACACGATCAACTACTTTAAACTAAGGATGAATACAAACTAAACTAAGTTGGACTAATAACTAAAAAAGATTAGTTAGACTGACTAAAGAAAAGATGCTGAAAAGAAAGACAGGTGGCAAAGACAGAGTAATATGGTCTTGCACAGGTGCACAGGACTGACTTAGGGATGGTTGTATTGTCCTGCAGGTGGTGTTGCCTGCAGGCTGAGAAAAGGAAAAAAGAGCTGTACTTCCTAACTAACCAAACAGGTGTCACTCATCATCTCCAACCCCGCTAACTCCATTGTGTGGAACCAGAGGATCGGATCTACCCGAAAGACATCAGGTTGGCGACCGAAACCATTAAACGTCAAAAAAAATCTACAAACTGCTTTTGAACTAGGCTACTCGACATCTGGGCTGTTTGTTGTTGTTTCTCCCCTTGGTTTCCTGATGCTATCTCCTTCTTCCTCCTCCGATTCGCCCAGACATCCAGCGCTGTTCCCCCACAAAAATCACCAAAACTCTAGCACTTTTCACCATAAATCGCACAAATTAGACCGGTAATAAGGGTCGTTATTTTGGCTGATCAAATCTCCTCACACTTAAGACATGCTTGCCCTCAAGCATGAGTCGGCTTAGAATAGGCCAAATAATGCTTGATAATTCAGTGTTTCCCCGACTCAAAGAAATTAAGAGAAAAGAGACGAAAGAAAAACACAGACTCAAAACACAAACAACACAGGAAAAAAAGGAAAATGAAAAAGACAAGGACAATCACCAAATAGACAGCTTGAATTTGGGTAATTTGAAGATCTTCGGCTAACATGAAATGAGTTAAGAGTTAACTGCCCTAATATGTGGTTCACTCACTTTCCATGCTCTAGGGTAATTCTCTCTTTCAGCACTATTATGTGCATGCTTCAAATATTTCGTGGTCGACTGGGCATCTAAAGGACTTACAATTAGGCTGTAATGGGGCTTATGATGTCTCAAAGGTTAGGCCCTATTTGTTCTAAGTTGCACAGTCCTTTTTTCTGAGAGGGTGCGAGTTGGCTTAAACTGGCTTAACTAATGGCCTCAGGCTCTATTCTTGGTGCATTTGTAATTTTTTTTGAATATTTCGAACATGGGTAGTTTATTTCCCTCAATTTTGCACTTCAATATATATTTTCTTTTTCTATTCAGCCTGCTTCTTACTTGCTCAACTCGCCGTAATCAATGGGTTCACTCTTGATTTTCTTGACTGTTTAAGCTTTCATTTTTATTGATTGAAGAAAGGCAAGATTTGGTTCAAACTGGGCTACTAGGGTAATTTCACTTTGGTGATAGTTCGAAAGAATTAAGCTCAAGTGGTTATGCCCTATGCCTATGTCATCTCCCTATCGACCTTGGTATATTTTAAGCATGCTAATGATATATATTTTCATCGCTCAGAAAAGAAAGATGCGGGGGCTGCCCCGCTTTAAGCTCAAGTCTAGAAATATATAGGGTAGTGATCTGGGCAGTTAGGACCATCATCCTCAATTCACATAAAGTTAGCCTAAGATATGAGCGATCTTCATTTTGCCCTAATCATGCATATCTATGGTGATTTAAAACAAACACAGACTCAAAAAACATACAAACAACAAACAGCCTCCTCACACTTGGACGAAACAGAGGTTTTGTCCAAGGTGAGGAGTTAAGACTCAACACACAAGCACAAAAAAAGAAAAGAAGAAAGAAAAATGAAAGGGGAAAAACTAAATTTGTTTACCGGTTTCGCCGGCTGGACCGCACTTGCGATCCCCTTGATGTGCTTGCTTTGGCTGGTGGGTTGGGGGTACCATCTTCTAGTACTTCAGGCCTTCCGACTGGGCTAGTCGGCTGTGGTGTCTCCAGGGGTTCTGCTTCTTCCTCGGGCTTCTTCATGAACTTCCTCAATTCTTGTGCCAAACTTTTAAATTCCTCTTTCATTTCTTTCACCTCGCTTTCCATCCGATTCAGCTGTTGCTTCTGCTCATTTAACTGTTCAATGATTTCTTTCAGTTTCTCTGGTTCTTGCACGCTTCCATCACCTCCGCCTTGGGCTGTTTGTCCTTCCGTATCAAGGATATGCACGAATGTACTCGTATTGAGCACAGCCTCGCCCGGCGTATAAAACTGAGGTTGCCCATCCCACATGTGCACGATCATTGTTCCTCGTAACAAAAACAAGTCAAACTTCGCAGGTGGGGGCAAGTTTCTAGAAATAAATCATTTTGAACAGTAGCATCATAATTTTTCTCTAAATAGGCTCCTAAGACATGGCATAAAGTGATGTTTCTATTTGGATGAGAACTGATCAACTTAATCTGATATGCAAGCCAAAAGCCGAAGTCTATCCTAATTCCTTGGTGCATGCACCATGTCAAATAAAGTTCGGCTACAGAGAACCTTCCAAAACCAGTGGTTTGCCCTAACAGATTGTAGGCTAGGAATGTTTGGCACATACGAAGCACTGGGTTTAATATGAAGTGTCCTCTAGCTTGGGTAGGTCTAAATTGCCCAGCTGATGGGTGTGCTAACACAGTCCATGCGGCTTATTGGTCGAAGTGAAGAGTGTGCCTATTTGGAATGGCTCTCTCTGTAGTTTGGAATGCAAATTCAGAGGATTCCTCAAATGAAACAATGCCTAGTCTTAAGTTCCATTCTAGCAGAGTCATCTCATGCATCCTACCAAGCAGTCGGAAATAAATCGAAAAATCTACTAAGTTGCAATTTGGGATAAAATTGAATGAGTAGAAAAATTCATCAACCAACACATTTGGCACATCTACCGAAGGTATATTTAACAACCACTTAAAACCAATACGATCAAAATAACCCATAAATTCCTCTCGGCATGGTAGCAAATCCAAAGACGGTAAATCTAAAGTTTGGCCAGCCCGATAATCCTTACTGAGTCGGGCCATCACCTTAAACATGATGCTTTCCTTAGAACACGTCTTGATTCACTCCAAGCACTCTTCATCCACGGTGATCCGGATCTTTGGGAAGCTCCAGCCTTCGGGCGGCGGTGAGTTCAACATTGATTGTTCTTCAGTTTCGGAGGAGCTGTGGGCTTCATAGGCTTGGTCGTCCTGGTCTGAGGAAGCGCTCCCCTCAGTAGCCCTTGTGGATAGCTATGCCTCCATTGGCTCTTTTCCTTTCCTCCGTCGCTCAGCTTCTAAGAACCTTGCACTACGCCGCGGGTGTTCAGGTACTGGCGTCGAGGCTGCCTCCGCCACAGGTATATCTTCAATTTAGGCAGTTTGCGTGGGCTATAGCTGAGAGAGTGTTCCCACTTCAGTAGCCAACCTTCCACTCCTTCTTCTTATGATGAGTGTATCTTCAATCTCTGGCTCAGATGAGCCAGCCCTTCCGAACACCACATCTCCTTCTCCAGTTTTGTGCTTTTTAGAACTTGAGGTTGTTATGTCGAGTTATGGATTGGGATCTTGATATCAGTTTGGTGGTTTGGGCTTTGGTTTGGTTCAGCTTATAGTTCAGAGATGTTAAGAAAAGTGTAAAAAATCCAAAATGGCAAGTGATCGGGTTATATAGACAGGATTGTAAGGGCTCTTTTTGGATCAGACCTTCCAACTGCCCTATGTATGTATGTAACCCCCAACTATTCGTTGATCTTTAACTGCAATTGTCCCATCAAGCTCTGTTTCGAGGTCCGACTCAGCTCCCGTTACCACTTCTGCGTTGCCTCTTCCGATTCAAAATGGGCCTCCACTTCTCTGTGTGCGTCCCCATTGGATCAGCCTACTTACACGTAGCACCTACATAATCAAAAACTCAAACAAACACAAGATTAACTGAAAAAATTAAACTAAAAAATGGATAAATATTTACAAAACTCCCTCTCTCGGATTCATTCCCAATCGGTTCTTGACTGTGCTTTAATCTGCCCGATTGGAACGTCATTTCCCCTTCTATTTCTCGAGTGAAGTGGATGCGTGCAGCGAGATCTCCTCGACCAAACATGCATCAATAGGGCGGTTGAAAAGCTTTAGTCTTTGCCCATTAACCACGAATGGTTCAGCTTCTTCTTCTGGTCCTTTGATCTCGATTGCTCCATTTCCTCGTGTTAGGGTGTATACTGAAAAGCAAGCTTTTAGCTGCTTTGTATTTGTAAAACCTTATTTCCCAAATTTATGAGA
>JAYDZE010015564.1:0-10132 GCA_034509125.1 Monilaria moniliformis
GGGCTGCGAAACAGAAGGAATCACCCGGCCGGGTGGCTTGTAATGCTGAAACCACCCGGTCGGGTGTCTGTTGCTGGAATCCACGCCGTGCGGCACCCCGCCGGGTAGAGTCCTGTGGCCGGGTGAGACTCGCTGGAATCCACGCAGAAAGCAAAACTAGTGGGCCTGGGGCGGGCTTGGGGCGGGCCTGGGCTGGGCCTCAACTGGGCTTGGGCCCGCGCCGGTCCTGGGTTTTTAAAAAAGGCCCAATTGGAGCCCGTTTGAACCGAGTGGCCCAGCCCAAACCCGCTTCATTCAGCTGTCGGGCTGGGCCTGGGCCGGCCCATACCGGGCTTGGGCCGGACTGGGCTGGGCTGGGTCGGCCCGGCCCATTTGACACCTCTAGGCATCAACCTGATATATGCATTTAGCCCATGGACATAGTCACATAGTAGACAGTGAAAGTAGGTGTTAGTTTTTCAACTTTTATTTTTCTTGATTTAGACTTTGTTGCATATAATAATTATTTTGAATTATGCAATATGAGGGTGTGGTATTAAGAGGTTCGGATGAAAATGGCTATAGTGATCCTAAAGATAGTATTGACTATGGAATTTATCTATATTTGTTTAAATTAATATCAATTCATTTCTTATATTACATGAAGATAGTATCTCCTTAATTATTTTTTATACAATATGAATTTTAAGAAATTATTTAATTATAATTAACAAAAGTAATATTGTCAAGTTTTTGTAACAAGATTCTTTAAATTTATTACTGGACTTTGTCAGTCATGTCAAGATGAATATATTCACATATTAGGGTTTAGGGCAAATAACAACTATTGTCACAACTTTGGCAAAAATCATTATGAATAGTCGTTCTTCGTGCGACCAAGAAATCAACGTCGTATTTTATCCGTCGCCGATTCGTCGGGAGTGTAATTCGGCGACGGAAATTGTAGCGGCGGCGACGGAAATTTCCATCGTTAATTTGATGTTTTTTTGTAGTGTAAGTTCAGAAAATAACTCGGTTTTGAACATTGTTTTTCAACAAATAAAGACTTCCTAGGAAGTCACAAAGCTAGTAAATAACACGTAACTACAGATTTGGGTAGAAAGCAACTAAACTAGGGAAAAGTAAAAAAAACAACAAAGGAAAACTTATAACTTGATGCTAGGAAAAGAGGAGGCTTTGACCTTCCATTTTGCGCAACAAACAACTTTTGCAGATTTCAAGCTTAAGTGTGCAGAGTGTGGAGATTTTTGTGGCTCTAAATCAGGAGAATAAAACAGTTTGAAGTAGACATAAAACTTAAATGGAATCAAAACAAACAACAACTAAGACTTCCCTATACTAAATCCCTAGACACTTTCAATAACTCAAACATCTAAGTTAGGAAACTAGATTTCAGCAAGAATTAAAATCATACTTGACAAACTAAAAGATCAACTTGACTTACTGGGCTAAAGAAAACAAACTAGACGAATACAAATTAGATTTGAAATGAAAAGATGAGCAAACTGCCCTGAGCAAAGCATGCAGTCCAGAAAATTTCACCAAAGATTGTCATATTCGATGCAAGAGATCAACAAACAAAACAGAAATGCAGATTCAAGTTCTTTGAAATAGAGAACAGAGATGGAACAAAGTTCAACAGCTTCAAAAAGAATCAGCAAACAAATATCTAAGAAGATCCACAAGTTATCAACTTTCAATCAAATAATGAAACAATAGTCTTGTAGATCAAAAGCATAAAAGTACAACAAGTATTCCTTTCTCTGCCATATTCCATGGTGACTGATGTGTTGTTTTTCTCCAGAAAACTGACTGATTCTTTCTAGGTAAGAGGATCTGAAGTGAATGTCGGTGAGAAAAAAATGTGTAAGTGTGTAAAAAGAGTGTGTGAAGTAAAGTGGTTGGTGTAACTCCCATTCTCTCTCCTCCTTTCTTCATTTTATAGTGCGACTGTTTCTCTACTCCCCTAGCTAGGTTTTCTCTTTTTTCCTCTCTTCTGAATTAGACATATTTACCCCGCATAGCAGTTGGAGTGGACAACTCATTTATCTCCAAGAAAATCACAACTTTGTCTGTAGAGCAGTCCTGGTTCGACCTTCAGACTGTGCAGCATGATACTCTTTAGGCAGTTTGTATGAAAAACTTAATTTTATGCTTCTTGTTGCCTTCTTTTGTGTGTATTCTCCATTATTCCCTTGTCCTTATACTCCAATCCATCTTATTTTAATCTCCTGCATAAAAGCAACTATTAAGTGTAGGTTTTGTCTCTTAAAAGCCTGATTTCGACCATTAATTCCTAGCAATAATTAAGTCCTATCAAACCTCTTCATACTTGAATCATGCTTGCCCTCAAGCATGTAATGTGGCTGAACACAAAAATTAGATTGTTGCTAGGAATTCCCTTTACTCGACATACTCAAGACTCAAGACACAAATAACAAGCAAACAAGACACAAAGACTCAACAGATACCAAGCACATGTAACATCAACTAACATAAAGTTTCCCAAAAAAAAATCAAATTCAGTAAGCATGCAACATTCAAAATCACTTTCCCCTCCTCAAATTTTATCCAAGTTAACAATTTGTCAAGATAGTCAAGAGATGAATCAAATGCATATGGTTCTCTCAATTTTCTCAACTATGCATGGTTGTTCTCTCAAGAATAAATAATGCAATCAATGCGATATTAAGTGGTCATTTGCAACTTAAGTTGGTCTTTTTATTTGGACGTAATGGGGCTTTGGACCATTCAATTATATATTGGTTAGATGCTAGGGGTCCTAAGATCAAGATATGAAAAATCAAGTTATGTATTCCCAAATTGAAGTGTTGCACTTATCAAAATCAAACAACATGTATACAGGAGTTGTTCCCTATCATCAAGCACTGGGCCTTGGCAAGAGTGCACCGTTTTTTTACTTTACTTTCCATTTTGTTTTTCATGCATGAAATTTTCTCTCTTTTTCTTTTTCTTTTTCTTTCAATTTCTAGTTCTACTCCTTTTACAATAATCCACCACAGTGCATTTTTTTTCTATCTTAATTCAATAATAATGCATACCTCATTTGAATAATTGCACATAATGATGCATAACAGGGGACAAAATCATAGTCCAAATTGAAGCTTGAGGTAAAGAATTCCCGACTTGTGCAAAGAACAGGCTGAAGGCTTCCAACTCGGCTGACTAAAGATAGAGAATCTGGTAAGATTTAAAAAACAATTAGGCACAAATTGTTGTCTTATTGCCTCTATCATTCATTACTTATGACCACTTCATATCACAATTCCTGCAAGCTCAAAATACTTAAAAAAAATCATAATAGAAAGTGTTCTACGTTAGGCACAATTCTTGCATTTGGTAGGTAAGAATATGATTCATAACTAACAATCTATCATACTCATGTCATCATCTAACCCAATCAAATCCAGCGGTGCTCGCACTCGCTTGATCTGCCATATTCGACAATCTCATGTGTGGCTCCTCATATTCCCGTGTTGCATTTAAAAAATGTTGTATCAACTGCTTAGCCTCACTAACCCTCTTGCTTAAGAATCTTCCTCCACTAGCCGAGTTGACCAGATTCTTCATGTCAATCATCATGCATTGATAAAAATATTGGAGCACGTCCTTCTCGGAAAATTTGTGATTTGGACAACTATCCACCGATCTTTTGAAGCGAGTCCAATAAGTACTTAAGGATTCATTAAAACCTTGTTGAACCCCTAGGATTTCCTTTTTCAGAGCATTGGTCTTGGTTGGTGGAAAGAAGTACTCTAGGAACATCTTTTTCATCTCTCCCCATGTTGCAACTGAATTTGGTGGAAGACTAGTGAACCAAGCATTGGCCTCTCCCGTGAAAGTAAAGGGAAATACTGTCATCGGAACTGTTCTTCACTAACTCATTGTGTCATCTTTTGAATCTGACACATTTTTATAAGCTCACTGATGAAGTTATACGGGTCCTCGTCTTTCTTGCCATAAAACTTTGGCAAAATATTTAATAGAGCCATTTTGATTTCAATTGGAGGGGCATCTTCGGCCATTCTAATGGGAGCTGGAGGGTCATCCTCCAAGTGACCTGTAAAATCTCTCAAAAGTGGTCATCATCCTCCTCGGCAACTCTTTATTTCAAGTTCGGATGATCCAATGTAGCATTTAGAGCTCTTTCTGTATCATTTTCTGATCTTGAAGTAGGACAATCTGGATCAGGCACGACAGCTTGAGGGCCTTTTCGAGTCTGAACTCCCTTTTTTTGCGAGACATGGCTCATTCCATAACCTTTTGGCAGTCTTCTCGATCTCAAAATCGTATAACAATTGTGCCTTTGAAGACCTGCTCATAAACAAGAAAACAAATGAGAAAATAAATTTAAAAAACTATTTACACAAAGGTGTAGAAAACACATAATAAAATAACATCAATCCCCGACAACGGCGCCATTTGATAGGATGCTAAGTTTGGTTGTCGTTGTTGGAAAAGAACAAACCCAGCTTGTCAATAATATTTCTAATTTCCCACGAACCACTATACTATTAATTTAGTATATGGTAAGTAAGAGGTGTCGAAATACCCATTTGATTCTTGCCCGGTGGGAGAAGAGTGAGAGACCAGGTTATGTTGCGAAGAAGGGCAAGGAATTCCTCTGTCGTGGCAAGTTTCCAAACTGAAATAGAAAGAGCTTCTAGGATAGATTTTGTAATGGTGAGATGGGAAGCAGAAACAGAAGATGTGAGGGCTTTGGGTTTAAAAATACCGCCTTTAGCCCTAGTTACCATGTGATGTCGGGAAGGGACATAGTGAGCAAATGGTTCGATGAAGCTAAGGGAGCGTCGGAATAGGAGGAGGTGGAACCCATATCTGGGGATGAAACAATAGTGTTTGAAGGGTGTGATGGAGATGTGGATAACCGATAATCGAACTGAATAAAGTCGGTTATCGGTTAACCGATAACTGATATTTTTGGTTTCGGTTCGGTTTCGGTTAGTGTGTAAGGAAAAATTCGGATATCGGTTATAACCAAAAAATTGAAAAAAAATCGATCTAGATAATAATATATTTAACACTACTTGTTACTTAAACAAGAAACGATGGTAGCTCAGTTGGTAAATGGGGCACCTAGTTTGTAACGTAGAGGACGCGGGTTCGAATGCTGGCAGCGACAGTGAGATATTTTTTTTTTTTAAAGTAAGAGACACTCTCCTTATCCCACATCGACTGGAGAGAAGATGGGCAGAGGGAGAGTGCTCTTATAAAAAGAGAGGGTCAGTCATCGTATTGCTCAAATTGGGTAAACGACGTTTTTAGTATGAACGACGTTTTTAGTGGACTTTTCAAAAGCCTAAAATATGAGTATAATTTTTTAAATTTAGTTTAAATTTTTTATTTCGGTTGTTATCGGTTAACCGACTAACCGATCAGTTAGTGTCTTAACCGACTCTATATCGGTTTCGGTTTCGAGTTTTAATTTTATAAAAAATTAATCGGTTAACCGACAATTTGGTTCAGTTATTAACCGAACTGACCGATTAAGCAGCCCTAGATGGGGTGCTATGAAGTGCATTAACAGGAAAAATATGAGAGGGTGATGTATGGAGATGTGGGGCAGTAAGGGGTAAGGAATAGTTTGGTTGTAACTGAAATGGTAGAGAGCAACATAGAAGTTGAATGTGAAGCAGATGTAGAGGTGGCACTAGGAGTTGGTGGCTCAAAAGGCGCAAGATATGAATTTTGGTAAGGGAAAATAGTCTCATAAAAAAGAATGTCTCATGTAATAACCAATTTCCCATTAGGTAGTAGTGCCTTGTAGCCTTTGTGGGATGAGCTATAACCAAGGAATGTGGCGGGGGTGGAACAAAGTTGAAGTTTATTTTGATTATAAGGACGGAGGCGAGGATAACACAAGTATCCAAAAACTTTTAAATCATGATAGCATGGTTTGGTATGGAAAAGCATTTGATGGGGTGAGGAGAATTTGATGACTTGAGAGGGGATGCGGTTGATGATGTGAACTGCCGTTGCAAATGCATCGTCCAAAAAGTGAGTGGGTAGGCATGCTTGGGCAAGAAGGGAAAGGCCTATTTCAACAATGTGGCGACGTTTGCGTTCAGCCATACCATTTTGTCAGGGAGTGTATGAGCACGACATGTAATGATGTATGCCTTCATCGTGGAAATAAGAGGTCAATGCTCTATATTCCCCTCCCCAATCGATTTGGAGAGAAACATTTTAGTGTTGAATTTTTATTCTACCAATGTCTTGAAGTGCTTGAAAACAACACTTACTTCACTTTTGGATTTCGAGAAGTACAACCATGTATATCAACTATACTGATAAATGGAATTGACATAATATATGAAACCATTTTGTGAGGAAAGAGGTGTAGGACCCCATAGATCGCTATGGATGAGTTGAAGAGGTTTGGTGTAATGGTTGACAAAGTTAGAGTAAGGTAAACGGTGACTTTTAGCCACACAACATGGATGACATAACAAGCTTGATTTTATTGGATGAAAAGGAATGTTACAGCTGCTTAAGATCTTTTCTACAATATTGAAGGCACAATGGCCGAATCGTTTGTGCCAAAGATCTATAGATGCAACATTACATGAAAAGGAAGAAAGAGAGGGTCCTAAAGACCTGAAGACTTGAAGACTTGTGGGAAGACTTTCGAAGAAGAAGCTTGTAGAGACCTCTGTCAATGATGCTCTTGAGAAGGATGCCCTTGGTAACCTGATCTCGCACGAGGCAAAAAGAGGGATGAAATTCAAAGAAAACATTATTCACTTGCAAAATGAGACACACTAAGAAGATTTTTAGTGACTTTACGAACGTGCAGAAGATTGTTGAGAACACAAGGTTTTTATGTTGTGGAGAAGGGAGATGTATGAAATGATAGACCCGTGTGAGTGATATTAAGGCCATGACCATCACCAAGGTGAAGAAGATTACCTCCATGGTATTCCGTAGAGGTGCTCATGGTGGAGAAATCGTTGGAAACATGGTTTGTCGCACCCGAATCAGGGTACCAATGGGAGGTAGTGGTACTGTCTCCTCCATATTCAGATGGAGCATATAAACTGGAACCGTCTCTGGTTTGTGCCATGTTTGCGGAAGGGTGCTGTTGAGAGTGTAGGGGCTGGCGAAAACCGATGCTTGGAAGGCGAGGGTGCATGTGGCGTGAAGTGTTATTCAAACATATGCCAGCATCGGTCCGTTGAATGTCCAGCCTTTTGGCACAACTAACATATCACTCGATTCCTATAGGGCTTGCCTTTGTTGTAGCCTCCTTTTCCACCGCGCTACCCATTTCATTTTTCTCCTTCTCCAGCACAGTTTGTGCAGACTTGTCGTTGTTGCCATTTTCTTTCCTTTGATTAGTTGTATGAGTGAGATGAGCAGTAGGCAAAGAACCATCAACGTTTACACTCGAGGCGCTGGTAGCTTCTAGTCTTGACTCAAAGCTCATGAGGAGAGCTCCCACCCCTGAACAGTCCAAGCATCGCCTTTTGAGGTAAAAGCAACCAAGCCTGGATCATATTCTGAGCCTAATCCGCCCAAGATGTGAAAAATGTGGTCCTCCTCAAGGATTCTATTTCCTGTCGCACCAAGCAGATCACAAAGTGTTTTGATTTGGCTCAAATATTCCCTCAAGGTTAAAGAACCTTTCTTGACGGTTTGAAATTGCAGTTTGTGTTGCATTATTTTAGCTCTCGTCTGACTTGAGAAACTAGACTCCAATGCCCTCCAAATCTCCTGACTTGAATTTAGTCCTATGACCATGACCATGGTGCTTTCAGTCAGGGAGGTTTGAATCCATGTGGCGAGAAGATGGTCCTACTAGTGCCAAAGAAGAAACTCAGGATTGAGCTTCATTTCTTGCGTTCCTTCATCTGATATCATTTGAGGAGGCACAGGTCGCTCACCTATTAGAAAGGATTCAAGACCTATCTTCTCGCGGTGGCCATTATTTGTTGTTTCCATACCTGATAGTGGCTTTCGGACAAATTGATAGAAAATGGGTTATTTTGTAAGAGAATGGGAACATGACTATTTTGTTGTAGAGATGCAACATGTGAAGAAAGTGATCCATCTCTTTCAGTCATGATAAGGAACTAGAATGAGATACATAAAGGAAATAAATCAGGCCTAGGGTTGAACTTGAACTCTGATACCATGAAGAAAAGTGAAAAACATCGATAGAATAGACGTGAGGTTGACAGCATAAGAATTGCTAGGATAAAACTTGATTAATTGATACGTGGCGCAAAGTGCAGTCACAAGACATTTCAAATATATATAAGCTTATGGAAGGGCCTAGAAGGCTAAGCTTGCCCTAGCTTACACTTATCAAACAAAGAAACTATAAGACAAAACATTGTAACTGAAGATAGGAGCCATGCAGTGCATTTCACGTATTCTTCCTTTTGGTCTTTATTCAAGTCCAAAGCTTGACTGGTCAAGATGTCTTTCCAGCTAGGTTTGGCTTGATGAGTTGTCAATGACATGGCTTTAGCTTCCTCCTTTTCTCTATTCTTCAGCTGATGGTGAGCCATGGATATTTCTTCCACCATATCGAAACTCCATGTTCTTCTTGTTCCCTTAACATCATTAACATTTAAGATAAGCTGCTGTCAATTTGTGTGCCACTTTATTACATACGTAAATAAAGGATATGTGGTAATCCATAAAGTTCAAAAATCCTAAAGATTATGGTATCTATTTTTTTTATATAAATCCTAAAATCTTAAACCATTAATATTGCTATATATTAATTATTTACCAATACAAAATAAAATGTCATAATATATGGTAATAAAGGATCCGAATTGCAAACTTAGTCTCTGAACTCGAAACCTTAGGTTCAAATTTGATCAATTTTTTTCAAATCCAACTCATATTTGATATATGAATGTTACAATATCCCAATTATATACTTTGAGCAAATATCGTTCTTAATAAGATCCGAACTCGTGACGTTTTGAATATGTATTTTGTACTTATATTACATTATATAATGCCAGATCATTTAATCTTTCTTATTTATTTATATACTTAAACATACTCATTACTGCTAATGTAATATTTTAACCTCAAAAGCAAAAATCAGTAGTATGAACTAATTGTCGGACACGATTACGTCCACCAATAATTAGACCATATATCCATTAACAAAATATTTCTTATTTTGTTCATACGGATCCTTTATCCCATACTTATTGGTATATTGGCATGTTTATTTTATAAAATTTTATTATAAAAAAGTATTATTATGTAATGAATCATATTAATATTTATCAAATGAAATTTATAAAAATTATATACCATAACTCTAGATTAATTAACCCTAAAAATCGATTATTAGGTAAAAAAAATTGTAAAATAAAAATATAAAATTATTATAAATCCTAATTGGATTAGTGAATTGTGGGGTGCTCAAATTATTTAGTTTGTGGACGATACTTGTTGTTTTTGCTTATTTATATATGATCTTGCATGCATGGTTATTCAATTATGTTGTTTCGATTATTAAATTTTTAAATGTTTAAAGTGTATCTAAAGAAAATCTAGCCAATCCATTCCGACCGACTCAATCTAAAAAATATATTCGTAAAATTCAGCCCATTACATTTCATGTCACCTTTCTAAAAATAATCCAGCTAGTCCAAGCGGTTCTATATATAGAACCCAACAATTTCACTTTTCCTTCAACACTAGCTAAAGAAGAAGAAAGAAAAAATGTTAGCTCTTCGTGACCTTATTCTATACCCTGTCTTCGCCATCATTCTCTCCGTTCTCCTCCACGGCTGGCGCGCCGCGGCTTTAACCCCACAGAAGCGGCTGCCGCCGTCTCCCAAAAAGCTTCCTATAATCGGAAACCTCCACCAGCTCGGCAAATTCCCCCACCGCTCGCTTCAGTCCTTGTCCAGCCGTTACGGCCCTTTGATGCTGCTCCATCTCGGCAACGTGCCCGTCCTCGTCGCCTCCTCCGCGGAGGCCGCGCGTGAGATCATGAAGGAACAGGACCTTTTCTTCTCGAACCGGCCGAAGCTGAGTGAAAGATATCAGACACCAAACCGAGAATGAAGACAAACTAGGTTTAGAGTAAATGAAAGACATTTTGCACGAAAAT
>JAYDZE010015575.1:0-10132 GCA_034509125.1 Monilaria moniliformis
GAGGGATAAGTAATTCGACTCATTCACATCCAGATCATGAATGTTTGGAATCCATATTATGCAGGGAGACATTGCTTACACCGCACGTAAACAGGACAAACAACGTTGCACGCAGGCGGAACAACTACATCATCATAAGATGAAAAAATAAATCGCACGCAAGCAGAATTTGAATCCAAGACTTCTTGCTAAAGAGAGTCTTTGGATGCAAAAACACAAAAAGTTGAAGTATCATTATTTCAACCTACCAAATTAATGGAGTATTTACATAGGATTTATATCCCTTTAGGCTTAAACACAAAACAAACTTAATTACTTTACATTTTGAGATTATTATATAAATTCCTCCAATCGTAGGCATATGAAACCAAACATTATCTTTTTCGGATACAAATTTTTCCATGATATTTTTGTATTATAGTATTTCGTATGTCTCGAGCATATTGCAGATCATGTGCATCCGTATCGTTTTATGGGATGATGCCAATATACATACATACGATGGTATATTGACAAAATAAAATATGAAAATGTAACAAAAAGATCAAACAGTATTAATTTAATACAAATGGATTACTAGTTTTACAAACAAACTAACCTATCTCATATTCTCATCTCAAAATTATCAGCCCCATGAAGATTGTATCGATATATATCATGATATTTGCACCACGTTTTTCTTCGAAATTCTAACAAACTACATTTATCTTCTCGTGGATTCGGAATTATCAAATATGTTTTTCCATGTGTTTTATTACCTGGACAAAGAAAGTGCCATTAAATTGACCCACTCAGCAAAACTTGACCCATGATGGAGCTTTAAAGTTCAAACTTCAAATGTCATTATTTTCATTTACCAAGTTTGTTAGTAGGAATTTTGCATGTAAAATATGGATGGTCTCACTAAATACTTTTTCGATATACAATTAACAAGACAAAATTTACGGATTCACAGAAAGAGAGTCTCTTTGTTTTTGCCTGTTTTCCGATGACCTTTTGTTGATGTTTGAACTTTTTGCTCACCACCCGTAATGGTTTGAAGCTTTGTACTCTTATTAAAAAAAAAAGAGAGCACAGCTGTATACTATCTTCTATATCTTAACATTTCTAAACCACAGACAATATATAATTCGATCTTTTTAATACTAAATAAATCAATTTTTTAATCCAGCTCATGCCTATGATGACAGATTTTTTTTTTTAATCTTTTGTTCCCGTCCAAAATCTATATACGCGCTGACATTGATACATAAAAAAACTAATCGTCCAATAATTGTATAATTTATCTTGGATAAGATTTTCAAAAAAAAAAAAAAAGGAAGAAGAAGAATAAGAAAGTCTTGAAATCATAGTGGGGTAATTTTATTGACCTTCGATTAAAGTCTAAACAGTAACGTGTAAACACCAATTCAAAATAAGGGCCGCAATTTTAATTTTATTTTTGTTGTATTTCGAGTTACATCATTTATTTCAAGTAGTAATGTTAATATAGGTAGCTGAGTATATGAGGTAATCACAATATGAAGTGAAAACATGTGTAATTGCGTGAAAAGTTTATACAACTAAGCTAAGCCATCTGGTCACTGGTGGATTATATTTATAAGCCTGATAAAACGCCACGTTTCGTGTATTACTACAAGTGAACCTTAATTCAAACCTTAATTCTCTATTATAATACAAAATATTGCATCATTTTGTGTCTCCAAATGAACATTAATTCAAACCTTAATTTGAGTTTTACATCTTGTGAATTAAAAGGTTACTAACCCTTCTCTCATAATAATAAAAGTTATGATCTATTTCAATAACTGTTAACTATATGATGAGGATGAAATGTGTGCTTTAAGTTATGCGACAAATGATCTCTTCAGTAACATCCAGTAATTACTCTTTTTATTTTAATAGAGAGATATACGACGGTTCAGTCTCATTCTCCCACAAAATCAAATAATATAGATTATACAAATAAGAAATTTTTCTGAATAAAGTTTCAGCCGATCGGGCGGTTTCAAATGAAAGAGAGGGTAAAGTTATGCACACGGCACATCC
Source organism: Monilaria moniliformis (assembly GCA_034509125.1). NCBI lineage: Eukaryota > Viridiplantae > Streptophyta > Magnoliopsida > Caryophyllales > Aizoaceae > Monilaria > Monilaria moniliformis. Next base: position 2,050 of record JAYDZE010015575.1, read on the forward strand.
ACACCTTTTCAGTTTTCAAGTGATTTTAAAAATGGATAATTGTTGTAAAATTATGAAGACACAGTCAATTTAGTTTATTTCATATTTTTTTCAAATTTAAATAATAAATTATGAAGTTTTGAAAATTTGCAATTGTCTTATCTGTCGAAATTTGACGGAAATTTAAGTGAAACGTTTAACTTAACAAGTATATTTTCTTATTTTCCCTTTTCATTTCTTTTCTCCTTTTCCATTTCTTTTCTTTATTTTTCTTTCATTAAATTATTTTCCTTATTTTTCTCCATCCAGCCACAATTTCTTCATCTCTTTTTCAAAAATCCTCTCGATCTTCTCTCTAAAAAACCGCCGCTGCCGCCTATTCTTTCTCTGGCTCCATGACCGCCACTGGCTCCTTCTCGTTTCTCCTTTCTCAGCTCGCTTTGCTTCTTCTCCACTTTTTAAGTCCATCTCTCACTTCATCACAACCACCAGATGTTTGCTATCTGTCTTCCTCACACCCATTAGTTCTATAATTCACAACAATTAGCAATAATTTGCAACCCAATCTTTGAGAAGCATGGATGATTAACCACTTTTTACGATACACGCATATAATGGTAGCCACTTTCGATCCATATTCACAAACAAGAATCCAATCTCTTCTCTTATCCCTTTCTCACCAACCCATTTCTCCAAGCCCCCAAATTCGTCATTTCTACCCCCAAATTGACGACGCCATCTCCCAATTTTGATTATATTCTCTTCATTTTTGAATTCTTAAGTCTAACTATCTCGGCTTATATGTAGCAGTAAGCTACGGATTGCAAAAATAGGCGGTGTTTGGGGTGGCTGAGGGTGGCTTTCGGCTCCAATTTCTTCGAGGAATATTTGACAGAAATCTTCCGATTTCATTCCAAAAGCTGCTTCTACGTCCAAACCTGCCTTGTTGATCAAATGTGTCATCCAAGACACAGAAAACACACAAACACACACAAAAAGAATTCGATCTAGACACTCTAAAAATAGAAAAATAAGCCAAAAAATGGGCTCATCAGGCGGCAGCGGCCGAGGGGCGATGGTTGTGGGTGGTATGGAAGAGGCGGCTTGTAAGGTTAGAGAGAGAGTGAAAATGAGCAGATGAGGAATTTTAATTCTTATTTTGTTAATTTCTTAGGTTCAGAGCGACGTCGTTTAGTCGTCTACGTTGCCATTTCTAATTCACATCATAATAAATTTAAACTTCATGATTGTTATTTAAATTTGAAAAATTGCGAGGCAAACCAAAATTGACATATTTTAATGATTTTGCGAACAATTATCCCTTTTACAAATAGAAATGATCTCATTAATTTAATCTTTTGTTAATAAATTCCATTATAGTTAAATGTAACACTTCTTAAATGAAAAGCGATATGAGATACATTTCTCCTTATGTGTAGGTAAATTTCATTATACTTAAATGTAACGCTTCTTAAATGAAAAGTGATATATCTGATACATTTCTCCGTTTTGTGAGGATACAATGGTAATTTGGACTTAAGAATCTCAACAAATCCTAATCAAATATGGGCTGGCTCCAATTATTCATATAAAAAAGCATTATGTTTTCTATAATAAAATAAAACAGAAGGACTCGAACAAAGAATAACTAAGATAATTAATTCACTATGAGTTATATGTAGTTCAGAACTATTCTCTATTTTTAAAAGTCTGAATTATCGGGGTACCATCTTCCTTCACTTCCCAATCACCCCAAACTTTTTTACTAAAATAAATAAATAAATAAATAGTAAGATATTTGTAAAATATCATGTAAAAGTACTATGCAATTATTTTATAAAGCTAACACTTTTATTATTAAAAGTGTTGTTTTTTTTAGATAAGGGCAACCGCAATCCTTAAGCACTCATTATTCATGTGCTTATCATTTTCCCACACTCCTTAATTAAGCACTTATACTATTTATAAAGAAAATTAAAAAGTACAAAAAAAAAACTCCATATGTCACGTCTTAATTGGGCAACGGTTTTAATGTGTCAGGCGTGCTCAATCACGTTGGCCGTATTTGGTGCTCAACAATCCGCATTGGCGTGCTCAGGATGTTGAGCACGTTGAAGCGTGCTTTAAACATCCTAATATTATTTTGTCTTCATTACTTTGTAATCCCCTTGGATGGAAACTCCAACACTCGTCTCTTTGAGTACTTACTTATTTCTCAAGATATCATTTTATTCAATAATTATAATTTTATAATCAGAAAATATTGCTTTTTACATTAAAAATTATATTTACTTAAAAGTGACTATTTGTATTCCGGATTTACTACTTTTTTTCTTTAAAACTCTCGTACCTTTTATCAAATTATGTTCTCATACATTTATAAGTTCAGTTTTATAGTCAAGGTTTAAATCTCATAACATGCTACGACAATAAAAAGGGAAATTTATATATTTACACTCAAAGATTGGGTCAATTATTCAAATCTAGAATAAATCCAATTATCTAATATTGAAAAATCTAGTTGGCTGTTGAAATTTCACAAGGACTGTGTACGTGTAATATAGTAGTTAGAAATATTTCAGAAATAGTGCTTGACGAAGAAGGTCGAAAGTGTAGCTAGGCCACCATTATTCAGCTTCCACTTAACGCCTGTCTCTATAAATTTCACTCTCCATTCCCACTTTCTCAATTCCCTTTCTCTCGCATATAAACACGCGTTTTCCTTTTAACACTCATCATGTCTCACTATCCTCACACACAACACCCCAAACAAATGCATTTACCCATCCTCATACTACTCCGTATGTGCTGACACAATTTCTACGGAGTTACAAAGTTGAGAGCTGTGTTAGCTGTGGGAGACTGCCGGAATTATTAAACCCAAAAAATATATTAAAGATTGTGCCTTTTCTGCTGGGTTTTTAATAGATTCTGTATAATAAACTAGAACAACGAGATGAGGATCCTCAAGTCTATAGATTGTTCAAAGTGCCCATTTTTCTGTGGATTCTTGGTTGTGGAAGCTTATCCCAAAAGGTATTCTTCCAAGATCCCCTCTGATTTGGTGCTTTTCTTGGGTCTCGGCTTCATAGATTGGTAATATTAATCTCATCTTGCACCAATAATTGTGTTAATCATATATCTGTATATGAAAAGGGGTGTGGGCTGGGCTTTTATTTTCATATTTAACAAGGAACAAGATGAAGGAATAGATTTCGTGTATCTCTTCTTTTTTGGATGTTTTCCATTGGTAGAATCGTGGATTTGATTTGTGTGGTGCAATGTCTCCCGCATATCTTCCGAGGGTTCAAGGAGATTCGTGGTGTGGGATTGGATATGGTCTTTCAATTAGCTTAGCTTTGCTTCTTGTAGTCTAGTTTATGATCAAGATCTTGTTTGCTTTTGAGGTTGTTTATTTTCTTTCACTTTTTTCTTCTTGTTGGTCTTTTGGGGAATTTGGGTTTCCTTTCCCTTTAATTTGGGTTTAGGGTATAGTTTCATGAGCTTGGGTTGTGGGGATGTTGTGTTTAAAATGAGCAAGTTAAGGGTTTTGATGGAGATGGGTCATGGGAGTTTGTAGCTGGGACTGACGTTGATGGAGGTGTTTATAAGGATTAGTTGTGTGTCAAAGTAGTTCTAGGGGTGAATCATTACTTGAAATTTATCAGCAGAAGAGAGGTTTTACTATGGGGGATGCTCTTCTCACAACTCGGTCAATGGAGAATCATCATCCTTCCATCCTCTTGTCCATGGATTCAAGTGCCTCGTCTACTCACGACGAGTTAGACCTTGAGATGAGCCGTCAGATCATTTTAACCCGCCCACCCGACATCAATATACCTCTTGCTGAGAGAAGCCCGCCTCTGCTGCATTGGAACCCCGAACAGTGTGACATTCTTGATGTTGGACTTGGTAGTCAGATGTATGAGACGGAGACTTTCTTGAACGTCGCCAAAGTAGGGAGGAAGATTGCGAAAAGGGCAGATAGCTTCTGGGGTGCTTGGTTCTTCTTCAGCTTTTACTTCAAGCCCGTGCTGAACGAGAAATCAAAGGCCAAAGTAGTACTCGATGGTAATGGCATTTCTGGCTTTGATAAATCTGATCTACAGCTCGATACTTTTATGGTTCAGCATGATATGGAGAATATGTACATGTGGGTTTTCAAGGAAAGGCCCGAGAATGCTCTAGGTAAAATGCAGCTCCGGAGTTACATGAATGGCCATTCTCGCCAAGGAGAGCGTCCCTTTCCATTTAGCGTTGATAGAGGGTTTGTCCGCTCTCACAGAATGCAGCGGAAACACTATAGGGGGCTTTCAAATCCACAGTGTGTCCATGGTGTTGAGGTTGTCCCGTCCCCCACTCTCAAGATTCTTGATGAAGATCATCGGAAGAGATGGAAAGATCTAACCGGAAGGGAACTGAACTTCACCATTCCCCTCGAGGCCAGTGACTATGGTACGTGGAGAAACCTTGCTAGCACTGAATTCGAACTTGAAAGGCCGCTTGCTCCCGTCAAGGCTGATCCACACTCTCAGTCGAAGAAGCTGCTGAATGGCTCTGTTCTAAACCTGTCCACTCGGCTGGCTAGCCACGTCAATGGGGATGCCGTGGATGCTTCACCTATCTGTAACAAAAGAAAGAAGGATTTTTTCCCATACACGAACAATGATGACTGTTATGTTGCAGTGAAATCTCCCAGTAAAATTCCTGACTTTGAAGTTCACCCTAATGAGGTACACTGGTTAAATAGATTCAGTGGGGTGCTGAGGAATGTTTATGGCCCCGTCACGGCTGCCAAGACGACTTACGAGGATGAACAAGGCTATCTTATTTTAATCAGCTTGCCATTTGTAGATCTCCAGAGGGTAAAAGTTTCCTGGAGGAACACTCTCACTCATGGGATCATCAAGGTGTCTTGTACGAGTACATCTCGTACCCCATTTATCACGAGACACAACAGGACCTTCAAGCTTACAGATGTGTCTTCGGAGCACTGCCCTCCAGGTGAATTTGTTCGGGAGATTCCACTCTCCACCCGTATTCCTGAAGATGCTAAGATAGAAGCATATTACGATGGACCAGGTACAGTGCTCGAGATATTGGTGCCTAAACTCCAAGAAGGGCCGGAGGAACACGAAGTTCATGTGTGTCTCCGACCTCTCCACGGGGTTAACAACCTTATGTTGACCTAAATGTTGCTAGGTCAGATGCACGACCAAGGCTGTCATTGGTGCTATGGGCCAGACTATTCAGCCTTATGGTGCTGTAAGCATTAGCATGGAACAAAATATCTTTCTGAGTTGTGTTTGCGGCCTCATTGGTCACATTCTTCTGAAAGGCAACAACCGCATTTGGCTTGTAGATTGTATTTGTACTATTAGATATTTGCCCCCTTCAATGGGTCTTGTTATCTAATTATCTCTGCTTGGATATAATTTGCTTAAATTTGCATTCTCAAAAAGTGTGTTTCTAGCTTTACTGATTTGGAATGCTGGTCTAGTTCAACAAGGGTGTTCATGTTGTTTTCATATTGCCTTGGATACTTTGAGACTTTACAATTTGTCCAACTGTTAATATTTTATATTGATCGTTTATTGTTATTTTAAGCATTGATATATAGGTCTTGAGATTTATCATGAATGGTTCAGTTTGACCATAAAATAATGTTTAGATAAGATAGATAATGTAACTCGTTTAGATATTGTAGGTCGTATTTGGGAGACTTCCATTATTTGGCTTATGGTTTCATTAAAGGGCAACTTAACCATTTTAATTAGACAGTTTCTGAGCTTTGAAAAAATAATACTATTAATTTGTCCGTGTTATCTTTTCGATCTATCCGAGGGAAGGGGGAGGCGAATAGCGTGATGGTAAGAAAAGACACTTCTCAGGGAGGGGGCAACTGGAAGTCGCCCCTAAAATTATACAAAAATGATGATTGACTTTGAGGGGAGAGGTTGGTCTAATACCATTATAATTTTATATGGATGGTGGATATGTTATTGCTCGTATTGCTGGTGGCCCACCTATAGTTGGAGAACCATCCATTTGTCAACAATAATTGTCACTTTCCTGTATTATTGAAGTTTGTTCTTTCAGTGGTAATTGTTCATTCAAAAATCATTAAATGGAGCTGTTAAAGACATGCATCTAGTGCTCAGAAGGTAATGGAAAGATGCACGAACAATAAAAGATAATTAAAACCTTCAAATGTAGGAAACTCAGGCAAAACCCAATAGAAGGAAATATTAAATGTGGAGTACCATAGAGGTACTAAAAAACCTACCAAATATTTGTCCGACTAAAATTATACTATCATTATAAACCCCAAGACATGATAATAAAACCCAGAGAGCCGAGTGAGGAGTTTAGTCGACCTCCTCAATCTTTGGACCGGCTCCATTTCCTCTACTGGGAGCAGAAGCATCCTCATCCATGGAAGCCTCACCAGCTGCACCCTGGTACATCTTGGCAATGATTGGATTGCAGATGCTCTCCAGTTCCTTCATCTTGTCTTCAAACTCATCTGACTCAGCTAGCTGGTTACCATCTAGCCATTGGATGCTTGACTCAATAGCATCCTCAATTTTCTTCTTGTCTGCTGCAGACAGCTTTTAGGCAATCTTCTCATCCTTGACAGTGTTTCTCAAGTTGTACGCGTAGTTCTCCAATGCATTCTTCGACTCCACCTTCTTCTTGTGCTCTTCATCCTCAGACTTGTACTTCTCTGCTTCCTGGACCATTTCTCGATTTCTTCCTTTGAGAGCCTACCCTTGTCATTGGTAATTGTGATCTTGTTCTTCTACCCTGTAGTCTTGTCCTCAGCAGACACGTTCAATATGCCATTGGCATCAATGTCAAAGCACACTGTAATCTGGGGAGCAGGAGGAATTTCTGAGAGCTAAAATTTTCCAAGCAAGTTGTTATCAAATATCCCTGGTCCTCATTCTCTCTCCGTATACCTGGATCAGGACACCAGGCTGGTTGTAGGAGTAAGTAGAGAATACCTGCTCCTTCTTGGTGGGAATAAACAAGTTGTAGGTTTTGATGTAATAGATTTCATTGTTGTATTGATCGAGTTACACACTCTAACCCTTTAAAGGTATTGTACAAGCTATTACATAGAAATATTCTGAAAATAAAAGATTTGATATGTTCTATTTTAATACAATCATCTCTTTCCTTCACTTTGATCTTGTTTCCTTATGTGCTTGTTATGTGCTTGCTGACACTCCCCCTCAAGTTAAGTAACGGGATTTACGAAACTTAACTTGTCAAGCACATCAGTAAAGTTCTTGGATCCCACAGTTTTAGTTAAGATGTCCGCCAGTTGTTCTTCTGAACGAACAAAAGGGAACTCCAGAGCTTCTAGTTTTTCCTTGATAAAATGTCGATCAACTTCAACATGTTTTGTTCTGTCATGTTGAAGTGGGTTCTCTGAAATGCTGATCGCTGCTTTATTGTCACAGAAGAGTCTACTGGGTTCAGCTGTATAGAAGCCCAGTTCATCCACTAATTTCCTCAGCCATAAGATTTCTGTCAGCCCACTTTTGATTCCCCTGGCTACCACTTTTTGTTTTTTGCTTCTCCAAGTAACTAGGTTGCCTCCTACAAATGTGAAATATCCGGATGTAGATCTCATGTCAACGGGGTTTCCTGCCCAATCCGCGTCGGTGTATCCATGAATCCGTTGGTGGCCATTTCTTTTGAACAATATTCCATGGCTCGCCATTCCTTTTAAGTACCTCACAATCCTTAGCACCGCTTGAAGATGATCTGCTTGTGGTTTGTGTATGAATTGACTGACCACTTCTACTGCATACGCAATGTCTGGTCTAATGTGTGACAAGTAGATTAGTTTACCCACTAGACGTTGGTATCTTCCCTTATCTGCCAACTCAGCTCCGTCTTGTATTCTGAGACCATGATTTTGACAAATTGGAGTATCTGCAGGTTTGCAGTCTATCATCCCAACTTCAGCTAGAAGGTCCAGGATATATTTTTTCTGATTAATAAAGATTCCTTTACTGGACCTAAGTACTTCAACACCAAGGAAGTATTTCAGAAAGCCCAGATCCTTCATTTCAAATTCTGCCAAAAGATC
>JAYDZE010015586.1:0-10132 GCA_034509125.1 Monilaria moniliformis
GTAATAGTAATAGTAATAGTAATAGTAATAGTAATAGTAATAGTAATAGTAATAGTAATAGTAATAGTAATAGTAATTGTAATAATAATAATAATAATAATAATAATAATAATACTACAAAAAAAGACATGAAAGGAAAAAGTATTTAAGAAAACTATCATATATGTGATGTTTTGATAGATAAATGACAAATTATAGAATTCTTGAATCACATAAAGGTTAAGAAACCTGAAAATCTCAAGCAGAAACTGCTAAATGTTTCAAGTCATAAATCAAGAATTCTAGGAAGTAAGTAAATAAAATCCTAGCACAGTTATTTATTGGAAAACATTTGATGACTGTAATACTCTCACGTCTTCTACTGCATAAAAGGACAAAAAGAAAAAAGAAAAAAGAAAGACCCAAAAATCGAGGGCGCGATCCGTCTCCAGCTCATCTACTTAACGACCTCGATGAGGGTCGTCTCGTAGTCACTAGGGGCCTCGAAGCCGTGCAAGTTCATGACGGTTGCCGCCACATTAGCCAGTCCGCCGGTGGGCACGTCTGTGCGGAATCTGACACCGGGTGCCAGCCCAGGGCCACCAATTGCAACAGGAACCTAACAGAATTAGGCAATATATGTATCAGAAAATGCTTCAAATGTTTCACCAACTAAAAAACAAGAATGAAGAATACTTACAGGTTCAAGTGTGTGAGAAGTAAGTATTTGAATGTTGCCATTCTTGTCGAGTTGAGGTTCGCCTTTCTTGTTTCTCTTCACCATGTCCTCAGCGTTGCCATGGTCAGCAGTAACGACGTAGATTCCACCGACTTGCTCGATTGCATCAAGAATCATCTAAACCAAATCAAAATGATCAGCAAAACATCCCAGCTGATGTATGATGTGGTAAAAAGGGTTGAGTTGGTCGATTATACGAGAATGCAGGCATAGAATCATATGAAGGCGTTCCTTACATTGCAACAAATACAAAATTTGCAGGACTTATATTCCTAAAACTCCAACTCCTTGATTTACCACAAACTATTATGCCAAACAGACAGATCAGCTTTGTGAAGAAAAAGATATTATCTTGGATTTGTTTTGGTTCATATGACAAATTTCATGTGCTGGAAATGCAGAAAGAAAGAGTTAAGGCTCAAGAATCAGTAATTACCTTGACGGCTTGATCAGCAGCCTTACAAGCCACGATTGTTGCATTGATATCACCAGTGTGTCCCACCATGTCGCTGTTAGGTAGGTTGACACGTACCTTTTAGAGAAGGAAAATGAAAATCATCAAAAACTAAGATGTTTCTTATACAAATGCTCTTGGACGGAGCAGGGAATGGCAAGAACGAGATATTGTTGGGTTACCTGGTCCCATTTACCGCTAAGAATGGCATCTCTCGCCTTCTCAGCAATTTCCAAGGCTTTCATCTTGGGCTGGACATTAAATGTGATACCACTATCACTCGGGATTTCAACGTATTCTTCCATTTTCTCGTTGAAGTATCCCGAGCGGTTTCCGTTCCAGAAGAAGGTGACATGACCAAATTTAACCGTTTCACTGCAGAACACCATGGAAAACATTATCCCAACTAAGCCTGGTCATATAGGTCTTAGAAACGCGAAAGCTTCATTTTTTCACTCAAATTTTGACAAAGTGTTGATATAGGTATAGAAAGTAACTGATAACTCGGTAAAATCAAGATTCGCTCGACTTACCTGCAAGCGAAAGTACGGACACCGTTATGCACTAAATATTCCCCAGAGGTTCTGTCAATTTCTGGAGGAGAAACAAGGTACTTGTTTGGAAGTTTGAGTTCACCATCGTACTGGAGCATTCCAGCATAGCGGATTTTGGGGTAACGAACTCTGTCAAATTTGTCAAACTTCTCATACTCAAGTGCCGTAGCAAGCATGACCATGCGATCAGCCCGGAAGTTCATGGTTACAACAGCATCACCATCAACAATAGGCCCAACGGACTTCCCACTATCGTCGACAATAACAAAAGGGGGCAAGTATTGATCACTTATGTCAGGGATCTCTCTCAGCTTCTTGACGGCCTCAACTGCATTTTTAAACTTATGTGGGGCTTCCCCGAGCACTTGAGCATCCCATCCTCTCTTGACGACTTCCCAATCGTTCTGAAAACATTAAGAAAGACATTACCATCAGGATTATGCAATGAGTCATTCAGAGGGAAATCAGCCGATGTGGCATAAAAATATTTTAAGTTTGAAAGATATGAGTGATCAAATTCAAGTCTTTGACAAATTCTATTCCATCCTAGCTGACAATGTTAGATGTTATCACCACTAGAGATCTTTCTGGAAAAGAGCATGTAAACAATTGAAGTGCTCAAACGATTCTTGTACATGATGTCAAAATCATGACACACACAAAGCATGAAATCAATGGACACAAGATAACCAGTGTCAGCTAACTTAGCATGTGCCACTACTAAACCTAGAGTCAAGCATTCTTCTTCAGCATGAAAACATATCCAGAAGAATTTGTATGTTTTAGTATAAAATAATAATGATGAACCACTTACTTCATATCGATCCATTGTGACATACATGCGACCTCCACCAGATGCAATCTGGGCATCAATACCCTTCTCGCGAAGCTTTACAAGGTCATTTTCTAGAGTTTCAACAAAGCCAACACTGGATCCATCCAAACAATCACGTCCATCTGTGAGGATATGAACACGAATTCTTTTAGCACCACGCTCACTGGCACCTTTCAGCAACAACTGCAGTCAATCATATGGATCGCACCATTAGATACCTTCTTTTTATATAGAAAAGTACCAATTTACACAAAGGAAGACTTGCAAGAAAGAAAAGGTCCACAAAGTTGAAAAATGAGGAAGAAGGAAGTATGTAACTAAAAGAATATAAAAAATCCGTCACTGCTATTGGATTCATCGTTATTACAAAATTTATACAACTAAGATACCTGCAACTGATCGATCCGAGAGTGTACACCACCATCACTCAATAATCCAATGAGGTGAAGTGTTCCAGTTGCAAAGGATTCCTTGATGTAGTTAAAACCTTCCCCATCGTAAATTTTCCCAGTTTCAAGAGCACTATCAACAAGCTTAGCACTACAGCAAGAAACACAAGAAAGAAGATTAACACATTATTAAGTTTAAGAACATAACCCACAGTCGAAAACTTTAAGACCTTTCAGTTTGTTCCATACATCATGATGGTGAGCACAGGGGACAAGACAAATGGCTTATCATCTTTTGACAACAATGCAATTATTTTTGGCGGTCAAAATAGTGTGACAACAAGAGTACCAAACAAAAAAAAAAGAAAAAAAAAAGCAAAACATAGCAGCCACAGTAGATTCCAAAAATTTGTTACTATAGTTGCCTACAACGCTATCACATGATTCTTGGACTTGACAATGTTAACAAGCAAGTTTTCAACAGGTTTTTCTACTTATCCACTAACTTAGGTAGCTCAAGTACTTCTTGAGCACGGAAAAACCTGCCAAACAAGAATTATAAATCTCCCTACATTTTTAAAATAAGGAAAAATATTTATAGACTGAAAGGAATCATAAAACAGAAACTGGCAGGTAAATAACAATTGCACAATTCATCACCTATTCAGGAACTCCAGTTTCCAAGATCACATCTCTTGATTTCAAGGCATGAACTTTCAAACAAACGCTTAAACAAAATAAAACTCACCCTTGTGCAAAAATCCTGCCAGCACCAAGAGCATTGTGTCCAACCTCACTATTGCCCATGTCATCATCTGTGGGCAGCCCCACAGCCTTACCGTGGGCCTTCACCAATCTCCACTTTTCAGGGGCACCCTTCACCAAACACCCAACAACAACAGGATCTCAATCCAAAATCCTTCCAAAACATTAAACACACACACACCTCCTAACAACAGCAACAGCAAAAACAGCTAAAGATCCAATAGCCCATTGTAGATCGATTGTCAAAAATAGTAAAAACTTAACAAATCAAGGGGAAACAGATAAAGATGCTACCTTTTTAAGTGAATCCATGGTTGGAGTTTCGGCAATATGGATACAGTTGTATTGATTGGGATGGGCCTCGCCCCATCCATCCAAAACCACCATTGCTACGGTCTTCCCCTTGGGCAGTTTGGGGTGATCGTTTAATTTCCATGAGAATCCGGAGCTACCCATCTCGATTTCTGTTGATATTCCAAATAAAAATCAAATCTTTACCAGCTGACACAAACAATTTCAGATCTAGGGCATAAATGATTGCGATTAGCATGAATAAAAAAGAATCACACGCATGCAACCATAACCATGTGAATATGAGATTCAGCAACTTACTCTGTTAATGGACGATATTATCTGAAAAAATTAGGTTTGGCAGAGAAAAGTTAGGAACTCTGTGATCAGAAGTTGTATATAAATACTCAACGTGGGCGTCGGGTGGGAATGGGGTGGGGGCGGGGGGGTTTGGGGGCGAATTGGGGTGGGGGGTAGGTGGGGTGGCATGTGACAGTCCCCTGCTTTTGATAAATTTTTTATTTTATTATTTTATTGGAGATATTTAGGGAATATGAATATTATGATCTTGTACAACAAGAAATTAGTGAAAAGGGTAGGTTCGAATAAACTCTTTTCTTCAAAGTTATTGCAAAATACCAACTAAAAAATAAGATATATACTTGTTAAGTTATAATAGTTTATTGTTATTATCGAATATATTTGCCTTTTTATTTAAATCTATCATGTTAAATTATTATTTTGAGCTTGAAAATTAAAGGGGATACTTCATTCAATTATATGGAACGACTTATGACTCAGACTGTCACCTTATAATTAGTTGACGCAGTAAAAAATAATCATACTAAATAATATTCATAGTAAAATAATATTTCAAGAGTCCACTAAGGTAGTCCCTTGTTTTTCAAATCTGTTCCATTTATTTTCCTTGTTCAAAGCTGTATTAATTGTTATTTTTATATATTACATGTTCGTGAATTTTATAAGTAGCTAAAGATGTCACAGAAAAATTGTGTGCAACTTCTACTTTTCCAAGTATTACTTAATTAACATTAAAAAAAAAAGATTATAATTATATAATATGTAAAAATATCGTACAGTGGAATAAATTATCAATAATATGCTTCCTTTATTATTTTAACCTTTTTGAATTAGTGGCAATTAGGATCTTTGACTAATTTATTTTCAATAACGCGCGTGATTATCTGCTTATTCTCTCGTGCCAAATCACGCCACCATGCATCATCTGCTTCACAATTAGCTCTTTTTCATGCCTCAATAATTCAACTAATTTAATCTTGCTATAACAATAATTATAATTAAATAGCAATAATAAATATTTTATAATGTTGATGGGTTAAGCTGATTCGGCTATTGAGTACATTTAATAAACAAAAAAAAAAACATGGTTAGATCAAAGTCTCTGACAAAGTGAACTATTCCCTCCCTCCATAAATTGTCTCATTCAGACTTAGCGTGGATTTTAAGAAATGTGAACGAAAGTGGATGGAAAAAAGTTAGTGAAATATTTACTTTTATATTTAAGTTTTATAATGGAATGTGAGTGGAATATAGGATCCATTTACTAAAAATAGTACAAGTTAAATGAGACATTATATTGTGGACATTAAGACATTTTATAGTGAAGGGAGGAATATAATATTAGGAATTTGGAATTTATTAGTATTAGTTATATGTAATAAACTACAAATAGAAATATGAACTTTAAGCTATTGTGTCTTTTTTTTTGGTGAATGGCTTTAAGCTATTGTGTTAGTAGGCCTGGTTACATTTTGTTGGGCCTTAATATTTGATTAAGATTGGGTTCAGTCACATATATGATTATATATTAAGCAACTCACTCCAAACAAGTTTAGACGATATTAGTGTTCATCTATTTTCACAATATTACACACTTTTTTTTTTGTAGAATATAAACTCAAAATTATTTTATTTTATTTTGGAGATTAGCACTTGAGATTCTCTATCCAATTGCTTGATGTTCACACTTGATATTTTATTATAAATATATTAAAAATAATAAATTTAATAGAAAGAAATTGATGGAACACACAAATATTAGGACAGAATATTCGAACCTGAGTATATATAGAGAATATTGTTTATAAATTTCGACAACATTGAGATTTTTTTGATGATCGTATATATTTGAAGCGTTTATATAATATCAAGAACTCGGAAAGTTCGTCACAAAATATTAGTAGAAAACGACTCTTTTATTTCGAAGCCAATTAGAAAATGACTTAATGAATTGGTCTACTTGATTTTTATGGATAGACCAAACTATATACATTTATTTTCTGTATATAGGAATAGAAAACAACATGCTAATTTCTTTTTTGAAGGAAACTAAAAATCATTTTTTTTTTTTTGAAAGAAGGAAACTAAAAATCATTATTTCAACAGGATATATATTTCACACTGTATATCATCTACGACTTTAATAGAAAAAATCCTAAAATGAAAATGATATCGGTGGACCCAAGCTTAGCTGTATTCTACATAATAATACATGGATTATATTATTTTCACAGCTTTATTAACCCTCTCTCTCTCTCTCTCTCTCCATATACATTTTATAATTTATAACATTTTCATATTTTTTTTCTAAATAAATCTGCATCACTACCATAATAGAGACAATTATATTTTTTTTTTTTGAAATTTTCCTGCGAATCTATTATTTATCTGCCGAATCAAAACTCATGAATAATTGAGTAACATGTAGATGCAATTTCTTTTGCACTCTCTCAAGTGTCATGTAAGTTGTAACCATTCACTAAGGTATGTTTTCACTTATTATAAGATAAATCCAATATCAAGAAAGACAAACCGATAATGCCAATCAAAATACAATTTTCTTTACAGTAACTAAAAAAACTTTATTTAAAACAAATCTGTTTTATCTTATTTTTCTCAATAAATTTTTTTAAAAAAAATCTCAAACCAATAAAACTCCAACAACAAAAGCAACACTAAGCGCCACGATCCCGCCACCGCGCGCAACCGTCAAACCGCCGCTATTAGAATTTTCATCCGCCGGCACGTCATCATCCCCGGCCGGTCCCGGCGCCTCCGCTGCCTCCGCCTTTGCTGCCGGGTCCGCCTTAAACAGCTCCGTAGGCAGCAAAACCTTATCAATTTTGAAAATCGCCAGCGGATCTTCATCAATCACCGTCCCCTTAATCGTCGCCGTCACCACCGTCGTCTGCAGCTTCACGTCATCGCCGTCGGTCGCCACCGTGAAATCGAACTTCTTCGTCTCCTCCGTCGCCAGCGTCCGCATCAATCCGTTGCTGGATCGCAGCATCCCCAGCGAATTGTAATCCGGCGCGCCGTGGTACAGCAGCAGCGAAGTTTTCCCGGCGGTGGTTAGGTTTTTGTAGGACGGCGCAAAAGATTTGATCGCGGCGTCGGAGGGGCAGAAGACGGTGAGGCCGGCCTCGACGGATTGAGTGAAGACGTCGGCGACGCCGGCGCCCGCGCCGGCGATGAGATCGGAGAAGGATTTGCAGCCTTGTTTGGCAAGGAGAGAAATTAGGTTTAAATCGGTGGGGGCGGAGACGGGGGCTTCGGCCTCCGGCGAGGTGAGGATGTTGCTGATTTGGATGACGGAGATGTTGTAAGGCAATTCGTGGATGGATTTGACGAATGTGGCCATCGGCTGATCGGCATCGGAGTCGACGGGGGTGAAGCCGACCTTGCCGGCTTTGAGGTCGGTGATGTTTACGTAGCCGGAGGTGCCGGCGGCCTCACCGGAGGCTTGGAAGAGAGAGGAGGTGGTGGTGGACCCCTTGGTGATTTGGTGGAGCTTTTTGGAGCCGAAGTAGTCGGCGAAGATGTGGAGAGAGAGGATGTTTTTTAGGGTGGGGAGGGGGTATTGGTGGGAGAGGAGGGAGGACATGGCGGCGTTGTCGACGGCGCACACGGTGATGGTGCGGCGGCGGTTGATCTCGTCGGCGAGGCGGGTGGTAGAGAGATAGTGGTTGAAGGTGGAGAGGGAGGGGTGGGAGGCGAGGATGAGGGTGATGTTGTGGGCGTCGCTCGTGGCAGCGGAGGCGAGGACGAGGAGGAGAAGCAAGATTTTGGCCAGCTTCATGGTAACCTGCCTCAGCTAATCGAATAGGGGTTGGGGGATAGTTCGTTTTTATTTTTTTTTTGAATGAACAATTCTCAAGAATTCTATATATACACACACCATGCATTTCCATTCCCTGTAATATACAATATTTAAATGATTATTCAAATGTTGTTTGATATTGACTATAGCATGTTTGTTGGAGTGTCATCGTGCAAGATGAAAAGAAAATCGAACCAATTGATTTTATCATACGCAATTCAATTATATTTTTATTTTCTGGGACGATTTGATGGAAAAGTGGATATTATGCCTTTTTGCATGTTGCTTTTTTGCGACATTCGGGTAGAGAAGTGGGTTTACTAATGCTAAAATTACATTTGGACTCGACTTGGAATATTATTTTAAAAGCAACCATTGTGGCTTCGGTTTAATTCAAATCATCTATCTGCAGGAGTACCCTCAACATTGTAGAATAGTCTTGACCATTTTGTACATATATTGTATTAGTAATATATGAAATCAAATATATATATACGCATAGTATATATAGTATAGTATTTTGTTTTATCAACTATCGGCAAATTTACATGTTCCTACTAAAAATATAAGCTAGTATTATATTTTTAAATAAGTAAAAACGACATCTATCATGATCCAACCAGAGAGGTTAAGATAATCTGGTAATTGTTAATTATTGACATAAAATAATTGTTATTGTTAGGAAACAATGACCTTTTTGTAGTCTAGTTGGAAGAATAGTGTCGGCGGAACACATTTAACATTTTTGAGTATATTTTTGTTGGATAATAGAATATGATTATGAATACAATTTGGGTACAGCTCAATGTGGTGGTGTAGTGTATTGGTGAAAATTATCCATCTTAGTTGTCATCTTGATATAATATTGATTAAACTTTATTTATTAATACAACTATTGGAGAGAGAGAGAGATGCAATCATTGTCATATTGTCTCTACATTTTTAGTGGCATCCCATGATTGATTATAATTTTATGTATAATTAAATCGTCGGTTTTTATGTGTCCAAAATTGAATAGGGAATTTGAAACGGATTTGGGATGTTTGTTCCCAGAAGAAGGTACTGCTGGCCTGCTTGGATAATTATCAAGAATATGTGCTTCTATAAATTTTATTTAGGGATGAACGTCACCACCAACTTCACTAGAATTTTGATATGTGGGATAATTGAGAAAATGTCAAAAGTTGTGATTTTATGTTCCAGTTTCAAAAGTTATGAGATTGACCAGAATTCAACGAAAAGTTATGATTTAAACGGCAATTATCCCAATTATTTATATCACAATATTATTCAATTTATGATTTTAGTTTAAATTTTGAACTCTTGCCACTTTATTTTATACAAACACTTTCTACGCAATAATAAAGTTGTAAAAAATGAGCACTAAGTTTGCATATATGTTCTTTAAAAAAAATGCCAAGAATAAAAAAGATTTAGTTATAAAATAAACAGACAGGAGTTTGAATATATTATGAGGATTGGCTGACCTGATATACAAATTATAAGGTTTAGGGCGATCGATTTCGACGTTGTGGAATTTCAACTTACTCAAATTTAAAATTAGGTGTAAAAGCTAATAGTAAAATTAAATTCCAAATAAGTTTACGTGTTTCTAATCCTGATGATCACTAATTATAAAATAAATATGTTTAATTGTTACGAAATTGTTTTGAGGCTGCGGGTGTTTAATTTGACTGTCACAGTCGTAGAAAATTAAATTCAATAAACTTAATGAAAAATTCGTTGCATATTCTAGATCAAATGAGCACCTAAATAAACAAGAAATAACAAAAAATAAGAATATATATATATATATAGGGGAGTGTTCAAATCCGAACACTTCCTCATTTCCGAACTAAGAACAATTGTTGTTGGATATTTTAGTTTAATTGGGTTAACTGAATTGATCAATATTGTCATAATAATACTTCATATAAGTTTGGAGGTGCGGAGTGCACGCTTATATGAATTTGTTATGATCTTAG
>JAYDZE010015597.1:0-10132 GCA_034509125.1 Monilaria moniliformis
TGCTTGATTGTCCTCTTTGCCAGTCCACCCACTGTTGGTTGTGCAATTAAACTGACCAATCCGTTACATTTGTCCATCTTTTTTCATTTTTTTAATATTAATTTCACCTCACCTTTGTAAAAAAAAGTACTAGAATTTATCTTTTTAGGTAATGAAATATTTCAATGTGTTGTAACTAACAAGATACGTCGTCATGTCAATCGACAAGATCTTGAACTCTTTGTACACAAAAAGGGAAACGAAAAGTTGATTATGGGAGATCCCTATTTTTACATTTTTCTAATATATTACGAATATTTAAATGCTTTTTTGTCTGGTTATTGTTTTGTACGCAACTTTTCATTTTTCCTTCCCTTTAAATAAACAGACTTGACATATATTGAATTTTTCTCATGACCATGTATTTTAAGATAATTGCAGATAGTAGGGTTCATACACCATACCACGACTCTGTTCTCTGGCGACAACTTCTCTTGAAAACGAGAAGACGCTCGTAAAAGACATGAGCAAGGGAGTGCGCATCTCTGTCTCTCATATGCTTGGGCCTAGACATGAGGTGAGGTGTCGCTAAGGAGGTTGGGTCGCGGTCTAGGGACGTCGGCAGATAGAAATGGTCGAATACATGTAGAAATACTATGTTAATTAATATGCCTCCTTGGAATGTAGTTAGCAATTAAACGGTGTCCAATTTTTGGACACTAGAATGGTAATACGTAATTTAGTAAAATTAACTTGAATATTAGATGCTAGTATGTCGGGGTCATTGCCAACTATTGATGTGATCGTGTGTGTTCATCTTGCATGAAAATTCCAATAAGTCAACTCTTGGCCTGAAAATAATTTAATTTCTGACAAATAATCAACACGTTAATTTAGGAGGAATAATATAATTCAACAATTTCAACGACTAGCTCCATAGTGGAATTCCTTTATTATTATTTTATACGTCTTGAGCATTTATCTACGTTAATTGCAATTAGTTAAATGTCTTTTATTATTTAATATGAGGTAGATTAGAGGCCTTTTCAATTTGATTGATTCTTTTTAATTCACTTAAAAGTGAATCTCTATTTTTGGGATTGCTAGCTACCCATCTTTATTATGCATACGGCTATTTTTTTTTAACAGGTACTCACTAAAATATTATGCATGTTTGTCGCATCATCATGGAATCATTAGGCCGTCAACACATATTATACTATTTGTCACATTTGATATTGTCTGCTAGATTTTTTATTTTATTTTATTTGTTATAATGATAAGTTGGAAAATTGAATCTTTTTGTAGGTTTAAACTTAAATCTCAACTTAATTAATGCAATTCAATATCAATACGTAAAAAGGAACAAATTCTCTAGTGGATAAATCCACAGAGACTCAATCTTAATTTATTTATAACTAAATATGATATAAATGAATTCGATGCGAAATTTAAGTAAATAGATACAATCACGCTAAATCTGATAAGGGGTTGTTTGATGTATTGGCTATGATAGACTATATTAGTGTATTAGTCATGTTAGTTTGGTAAGGAGACGCAATTGATAATTTACCTCATCCCAAGCACCAGACATATTAACCTACCGTTTACAAATATTTTCTAGACACATAATCAAGTCCTTATATGAAACACAAATCTGTATATTTGGCTCATATATCAACCAAACATATAAATAATTTATGATAATTTAATATAACATGGATTATCATATGCACCAAATCGACTTATCAACAAAGTTTATTCATGTATTCTCCATATTTTTCTTTTCTGTCATCAGATTTTTATTTTTAGTGGTAAGTGAATCAATTTCCCAATCATGTCACGGGACTAGTTTTTGTGGTGGCTGCCACGTCATGCCACCGCTCTAGACAGCACCATCATCGTTCTCTCTCTCCTCTCTCTCTCTTATGTAAAAAAAAAATTGAATTACTAGATTTTGTTCAACTAATCTCGGAGTACAAAATTTTCTTGATTTCTGACGAGGACAAAACTGATTTTCTTCAACTGAAAATTAATCAGACCACAATGTTCATTGCAAAACATATTAATTGAATCACTTATCATAACGTAAACCACTCAATTCGATTACCTATGGACCTATGGTTACACCATACATTTCTTAAAATATCAATTCAATGAACATCTAACAATATTCCTTCGGTAATCCTCCATACGAGTAGATTTGAACATACTAATAGTGTTAAGTTGTTAAGTTCCTAAGAAGAATTAAATTTAAGTTGTTAGATTCTTATGAAAATTCAAGTTTTTACTCATATATAATTGTTCACTTCTTGAAACTTGATGAGGACGATTTTGCAATCACCATCATCATCATCATCATCATCATCATCATCATTTAATTACTGTATTACCAAACAACATTTGTTATGTTATAATTGCATAAGTTAGGGGGAAATGATGTATACAAGTTTAACTATTATTTTGAGTATGGTCTTATATATAGTTGTACTAGCTTGTCTAATTCTTGGTAATATGTATTCAATTTCATAGTATAATATATTAGTCCATATTGTATTTTTTTTGAAAGACAGTATTAGGGGGAAATGAAAAATGAATGGCCCCTCTGTCCTTTAATTTGTTTTCCCTGAAAATTGTCATACGGATATATTATGTACATTGTTTTATGGTTTTCCAAAAACAGACAAGGATCAATCATGCATCATTATCTTTTGCAGTGCAATCATCCACATATTGCCAAGCTGCAACTGAAAATCAGTTCCTTTTCCAACATTAAAGAATCTAACAACATTTTCCAAAAAATTAAAATAAAGAAGATATAATTAAATTTCCCAAAAAGATGACCATTTGTGGGCTGTGGCCTTTGTCTTCTTATCATCATCTTTTGCAAGCTGCAACATCCAATCATGTAGATTTGGCCTCTCTTGTCCTCTCTCCCTCTCTCTCTCATATAAGGCTGTTTCAGGGGTTCCCTCTATAGGGGTTAATAGTGTCCAGCTCCTGTTATATCAATTTTCTGCACCACGAAAACCAATTTTCAGGGCCTCTCTTCACTATCTACAAGCTAGCAACTTTTTTGATTTAACAATTGCAATTCTTTTTTAACGATAAAATTCGGGACTTGTCTCGTCAACACACATCTATCAAAGTATGCCTGCATGTAGACCATTTTACCCTCAAAATGATTAGTCTATGTGAATTATTTATAGGATTAATTAGCTTCTAATTATATATCAACCACGCATTTGAACAGTGGAAATTCAGAGACTTGGAAATCAAAGTGATTCCATTAAGTTAGAATATTCTGAAAGAGAAAACAAGAAAGACAAAAATATAGTAATTAATATATATTTTTATTGAAAATGACTTGAATATGTGTTAGCTATTGAGATTCAATATTCCATTGCAAAAATTTACGGAAAGCAATCTTATCATTTTTAGAAGAAAGCGATGCCATCCTTTTCTTTTTTGTTTTAACATTTGGAGTTATTTTAATGTTTTCTTCTAAGAATCATTGCTTCAAAATTATAATAATATGCTGGCTCGTGACATGATCATGTCGCATGAACGTTAATATTCATATATAAAAGTATAGTCGCTAGGCATATATATGATAGTATAGAATCCATCATAAGGTACAGTATAGTCGCTAGGCATATATATAATACGTCCAAAAATGATATAGTTTGTATTATAAAATTAATATGATAAATACATGTAGACAAAAAATCTAGTATCCATTTTATTGGGATTATGTGGGGCCCTTGGCTCACTAAATGGCAAAATAGCACTATTGATGGTGTGTGTCTCTGTGTGTGTGAATATCACTCTATGAACCTAAGTTTCTCAGTTTTCATGAATTTAAATATGTGTTGCTTGCACATTCTGCCAGTCACACAAATTTATTGAATTTCATGAAGTTAATGCGTCGCATTAATATCCAAAATTGAGGTAATTCGTTTGTAACATCATATGATCTATTATACGGAGTACATTCACAACATTGTTTCTTAAACGTCATTTCATTTCAATTATTCATTAATTATTTATGGTTACAGATAACTTTTTATCTTATTTATTCCTCAAGAAATAACACCGCCTATATCTCTATCTCTTCACAATTTCTTCCCTTGCTATTCATGAGTCTCATCTCTTTCTTTTTTTTATTATTACATATTCTAATTAAATCAAAAAAATATTTAATTAAAATAAAAATTTCATTAAAATAGGAAAAATTAAATAATTCAAAATCCTAATATTACATTAATGAAATCTGAAAATTACATAATTTAAAATCCTACAAACACATTATTGAAAGGGGGAAATTACATAATTGAAATCCTAATCAATCATCAAAGGGACCAAAACGCGCCCAAATTTCTTCGATTAAATCGTGATGGAGTTGATCGTGGTTAACAACATCACACGACCACTCACGACGCATTTGCTGTTCTTGGAATGCTTGTGGCACATATTGATTTGGGACGTCAATTGCGGTCGAGGAGCCGTACATGTCCTTGTCTATCCAATTAGGGGTGTTCTCTCTTTCGTCCTCAATGATCATGTTGTCAAATATAATGCACGCATACATGATATCGGCAATCATTTTCCTGAACCACGAACGCCTCGGACCTTTGATGATCGCGAATAGTGCTTGTAAAACGTCGAATGATCGCTAGATGTCTTTACACACTGACTCCTGATTCTGTAGTGATAGTTGCCCATGTTGTAGCGACGTCCATTAGTCGTGAATTGTATCGCAGGGCCCTACTGTATAAGACGTCGTTGAAAACGTTCGAGTGGTTGAGCACATTTATGTCGTTGTTGGATCCGGGGACACGAACAAATGCATGTCAAATCCAAAGCCGGTGGTCAGCGACTGCTTCTAACATAATCGTCGAATGAGAGTCTTTGTGGCCGCTGGTGTATTCGCCCATCCATGCCGTTGGACAATTTTTCCACTACTAGTGCATGCAGTTGATGCTGCCAAGCATGCCAATGAAGCCTTGGTATGCTTCGTGTAGACGGAACAATTTTCGATAGTCGAAGGTCACAAGTGTCCTCAGATATTTTGCGCCGAAGGCGTTGCGAACGCCCTTGCAGATTCGCTTCAAGCATTCTCACCTCGTGGTCTCGGTGATGTGCAAGTACTCGTTGAACATATCAGCACATTCGCCGTTCGCTAGTTGTCAGATTGTCAATGTACAATTTTGAAGCGTTGAATGACCTTGCAGTTTGAGCGCGCTACCAAGGTATTTGCTATGCGCATGAATAAATCACTACGCCTACAGAACTGATGGTTAAATACATCTTCTCCCATTGTGGCTGGTCGGTGAAATAATCCTCCACGAGCCGGTGAGCGGAAACTTCTTGTTCCCGATGCACGTACCTTCTGCATCGAAACTCGGGAGTCTCCACCAGAGGAAGCTGCAAATAATAACTCGCAGTGGCCGCTTGAAGCATCGACATAAGGTGCTTCGCATTCTCGTCGTCGGAACTGTCATCGTCGATGCCGTAATATGGATTTATTTTGCAAAAGGATTGGAGAAAAAATATAGCATGTGAGCAAGAATAAGAATAAATTGAGAGATAAAGTAGAAAGATGAAGAAGAAATTATGTGAAAAATGAAGTGGAAAAAGGGAGTATTCATATAGGGGATAGAAGAGATTGTAATAATTAAAAAAAGGGGTAACAGTCACCCAACAAATAGTATGAAAACAAAATTTAATGCAAAAAAATTGAATGATAGATATATGCATGAATTGGCCACAAAAGCCATGCCAATTCTATATAACAAAAACAAAAATTAAAGAAAAAGAAACATGTTTTCAATCTCACACTCACTACTAGTACTTCAAAAACAATGATGTACACACAATATAAGAATAAATAAATAATGGCTCAGAAGAGCACAAAATCACCATAGATGCCCCACATTTTGTCCTTGTTATAGCTGCAAAAATTCTGATGATCAGTTATTCCAGAGTCACACCTTCTATTTTTATTAATTGTCTTTTCAGTCCAAAAAAAGATAAAAAATGTAAAAAGAAAAGCTTACAAGGGTTTCTGTTTGTTTGTTTGTTTGTCAACCACGACATAGATATTTTTATTTTTATTTTTATTTTTATTTTTATTTTCAGAGTTGTCACTAATATAACTAGCCATGTGCTATTTATTGAGTGAGATGACATGCAAGGCTTGGATTCAAGCAAAAGTTGTTAGAATTGCATATCACTAGGACACTACTTTGTTTGTTTTCCCTCAGATGACTCACGAAGAACTTTAATCGGTGATCCCACATTTATTAATATTTATATATATATATGTAATTAAATTAAATAATATATAGATTTTAATTATTATTTTGTAATAATGGTGGATATGCATTTTCCTCCCTTATTTAAACAAAAAGGTCTGGTGCGGTGTTGTTACTACCACAGTAGTACCATCCAATAATTATTAATGAGATCTTTTTAAAGATAAGCATGTTTAATTGGTTTGTCAATTGACTCGAGGTTAGTTGGAGACCTTAAGAATAAATTTAGAAATTCTATCATTTGTGGTTCTATTTGATGTATGTCATGTCTTAGCACGATATTTGCATATACTAATTTTATTATTTGAATATAACAAACAAATATATTGAATTGCATGCAATTGACAAACAATTTGATAAAAGATATAAACTTTCAATTAAATCACTATATTTGGCTATATTTGTAATTTTGACCGGATTGTTAAAACAAAAGTACCCATTTTTTAAAAACTTTTCCCAATTAGAACTCGTCATTTTTTTTTTGGTAACCCTTTTAGATACTTTTCGCTTGAGAAGTCCTTAATTTGAGAAATCAAACGTTGAGTTTTGATAGGCTTGAAATATAAGTTCAACATATGTATCGACATATAGTACTTGCTGACAATAAAAAATGTCGACATGTCAAGCTACGACTGCTAGAAACTGCTCCGGTAAAATTTCTCAAAATTGTTGATTAGGATTTGTTATTCATAATTTATTTATTTTGAAAACATAGTTATTGTGTGCACACAAGTGTGACACTAAAATACGAGAGAATTGATGCTTTTGGCCAAGATTGAGATTCAAGTTCTTTTCCATACATACATATTCTCCAATAGTAAAAATAAGTACATTATAAAAAAGGATCCAACTTTTGAAAAAGATTGCAAAAACCCCTGATTGAAGGACGCAGTAGTACTTTTTTGCCTTTCCTACGACCATAAAAAGGCACAAATTTAAGTCATCTTAAATAATTTAATTAAGTTTCAAAGGTACTTGCAAAATAATTAGGACTTTATTAAGTCTGTAATTCATATGGAATGAGTTAAACTCAAATCAAATATATATGAATTATATACTTTTTAAAGATTTTTATTAAGTTTATAACTCAAAATTTGAGATCCATTATAGCCTCAATCCAAATGCATGCACACCAACCAGCTTTGAAAATCTTAAGGGTGTGTTTGACAGTAGAGATAAGCTCAAGATTAGATTATTAATTATAACTAAACAGTAATCTTGAGCTCATCTCTACTATCAAACACACCCTAACTTTACTACACCCTAACTTTACTACTAAACTATTTAAATATGTGAACTATATATAGCCATCTACTCTTTTAATTTGATGCAATAGGTAGTTAGGAACCATTCAAAGCTTAATTAATATGGTTAATGCGTGATCATATTGAGTTTAATTGAATTAATTAATCGCTTTATTATACGTCACGCAGCTCATGAAATGTGAATAAATCTCGAGCCCTAAAAATAATATTCCTTTATGATTAATTATTAATTTTGTTATCAGGCTTATATATGTGAAGCATAAAGCAGCCTACAAATGTTTCGTATGAGCCAACGAGAAGATAACACCAAAAAGCATAGCAGTGGCCATTATATATTTGGACAAAAATTATAAAAAATGCAATCTAAAAAATTTAAATAAATATTTTCAAATAAAAAAGGTGGGGAGCAGCAGCCTTGGATTTGTCTGTTATACCGACCGGTGATAACAACTTTTGCGGCATGTTGTCACATGTAAATATTACTTTATTTTATTTGTGTATAAAAAACTAGTAAATAGAGAAATAAATGTTATTTTTTATGATTATTTATTATTTTATGAGCAGAAAAGATGTGAAGGGGGAATTAAATAAATAGGGGTAACCCCCTGAACTAAACCAATGTTTTGTCTCTTTAAAACCATGCTTTGCTTTGCTTTTTCACATCTCTGCTTTTCAGGCCAATGTCTTTTTCTCCTTGACATCATATTTTATGTCCTTATTTTCTCGGTTTTGTCCAATTTTATTCCAAGTGGAACTATAATATGTCTTAGGATGGAAACATTATATTATTGGATTTCAAATATGTCATCTGGTTTAAGACAAATTGTTTGGTCGGATGAAGTTTTAATAAGAACAAAAAGAAATTATGCATCCATCGATTTAATTAATTATAAATACAAAATGTTATTCACTATATATAAAGGCATCTTTCATATCATCATATTAGAATATATATAAATTACTAAAATTAATATAAAATTATTATGGTGCACAAAAAAAATTAAACGAAATAACCGAAATAGATAAAATATGGGGCTTCTAATGAGGACCTCATCATTCTTCCCTTCTTTGGAATGATGTTTCTTGTCCTTAGACACAGTTTTTGGCTGTGTCCTTGTACGAATTTCTTACTATGTAACTTTCGTAGAGAGAGAAGAGAAAAAAAAAGGTACTATTACTTCAATGGAAGAGATTAACCGAAGATTTACTATTGACATAAACGTCAAAGGAGTGTTTACACATTCACTTTACTATATAGTCTTTAGAGAAGAGATAATTGCTAAATAAATAACGAACGTATATCGTAATTTTAATCTTTGAAAATAAATATCACATTCTTAAAAATTTCGGTGAGTGGAAAAATGACGCAAACGTCCACATAGACCAAAAAGATATAACATGGACACCAGCGCATGGACTAAAAGATACCATTTAGTTTGTAGTGGAGCACACAATTGAAACGTACAATACTTGGCATTTTTATTAATTTTGTATTTAATCGCATGCTTAACAACGTCGTTTAGTCCAACTCTATCGAATGCCCACATCATCTTTTCAGTCCATTAAAAATCCGAGTCGTCTTTTCAATGCCAGATAAATTAGGAAAATATCAACTACAAAAATGTTGAAGATTTGGAATTCATTTAAAAAAATTGAGCTTGAGTTTGAAATTGCAAAATAGATATAAAATCGCTATTTATTTTGCAAGCTAATAATGGTTCTTAAAAAAAGAAGAAAAAAAAGAAGAAGAAGAAGATAAAAACCATCACAATAGTCCAAGAATGAATAACCGAAATGACAGTACTTGCAAAAATATAAATCTATATGGCATGGAATATCCAAAACTCAATAAACGCGATATCCATTATATAAATTGTAAATAATTTTATCCAAACGCAACTTTTCAAAAAGCAACAACGAAATTCCTCTCGAGCGTCTCACATATTTGTTGGTATTAGAGATTGTAGCCCGCAGCATTGAAAATTGAAGTCCACAATTTTAATTTTTACATTTCCATCAACTCACACACTTTCTCTCTCCACCTGTCTTTTTTCCATTGTGTAAATGGGCTTTTTAATGTATCAACGTCTAATCCTTTTGATGGCCCACCTTAATTATAATAATTCCAAATTCCCCACTCCATATATATTATATGAAGGTAATTGTAATTTAAATCTGGTTTTAATTTTATTGCACGTTAGATTCAGTTTTTAATTTAAAGTTTGATAGTATCTCATTCTTTCAATCTGTAGTAATTGAAAATTCCCTCTCTTAATTTTTCACACAAATCAGAGCTAATATTTGGACATTCATCCAACGTTTTTTTTTTTTTTTTTGAAATAAAGGCTCAAGCCAGCAGCATCTGGTGAGCATTAGTTCAGCGCCAACCAAAAGAAAGAAGACAGCCCCAACAAAACAAAAGCACAGAAAAGGAAAACCTGCTACTCAACACGTATCAGCACTGACCACAGACAAATAGAGAGAACGAGCACAAGGAAGGAAAAAGCACCACGCACAACAAAGATCAAGACAGAGACCCGAGCTAAAAAACGACAACCGCATCGACCCACC
>JAYDZE010015608.1:0-10131 GCA_034509125.1 Monilaria moniliformis
ACCTCTATGCAAGTTGCAAAGCTCAGCAGATATCTGTTTGTTGTTAGTCATGTTGCCATGAACCAATTGGTTTATATCGAATCTTGTCTCCGGAAAGTTCAGAAAACAAAAGCCAAGAAAGAGAAAATGGATGCTGAGAACAAGAATCTTAATGTCAATACTGAATCTGATGCACAAAAGGTAACCAGGTTTTTGATTTTACTGTGCCATGCCGACAATATTGTTCTAGTGTCACTACTTGTTTATACTTTTAGGTCTTATGAGCTGTTGATTTCTTGCAGGATGATGGGATCAACTCTGAATTAGGTCTTGCAGCTTCTGAGGATGCAATGCTTGATAGCCTTGTGGAAAGAGCTGAGAAGGAAATCATTTCTGGTGGCAGTGCTGGAAAGAACTTGATTGGGCACTGTGCACATTTTTTGACTAAATTATGCAGAAACTTTAGTTTAATGCAGAAGGTGATTTCATTTTCACATTAGTGTTTTTGATATGTTGGAGAGGAAAAATGCTTGATTCCAACCACCATACCAGGCAGAAGCATAACCATCTAATCGGCTTTTGACAACTAACGACTTAGATGGGCCATCACCTTCATCTATTTATTACTAATACTGAGAAATCCGCTATGCACAAAAGAATCATTTGTTAAGGAACTTTATTTCCCATGAGCATGATTAACTTTTTTTTGAAGTTGCTGATTTTATTTTTACATGCCCATATTTATATGATGAACTGATGTCCCTCTTTTCAGTATCCTGCACTGCAGGCATCTGGAATGCTTGCTTTATGCCGTTTAATGATAATTGATGCTGCATTCTGGTAAGAAAAAGAATTGCTCATTTGCTTGTCTCATCATGTCCAAATACAACATGGTTTACCTTTTGCCATCATATCTTGTTTACTTCTCAGCGAGTCAAATCTCCAACTGCTTTTCACTGTTGTGGAGAATGCACCATCAGAAGTTGTCCGTTCAAATTGCACCATAGCACTCGGTGATCTAGCAGTTCGCTTTCCAAACCTATTAGAGCCGTGGACAGAAAATATGTATGCACGCCTTCATGATCAATCAGTCTCCGTCAGAAAGAATGCTGTGTTGGTTCTTTCTCACCTTATATTAAATGACATGATGAAGGTTTGAGCAGTTATCTCATCTCTCCTTTCTCATTCCTTCTTGACTCATGTGTGGTATTGATCTTTGACTATTAAATCTTTTAAGGTGAAAGGCCACATATATGAAATGGCCATGAGATTGGAAGATGAAGATGATAGAATTGGAAACTTAGTCAAACTATTTTTTCATGAGCTATCCAAAAAAGGTGAACCAATTGCACATTTATGTATTCTTGAATGGGATATTGGGATACTATACACACTTCTGTATTTAAGAAATGGAGAATAATTGAATTCATTTTCATTCTAGGAAGCAACCCTGTATATAATCTACTTCCAGATATCCTGGGAAAGTTATCCTCCCAGAACTTGAATGGAGAGTCTTTCGGCAATATTATGCAATTTTTAATTGGCTCCATCAAGAAGGTATTTCAAGCAAAGCTTTGTCTTTCATTTTGCAACTTTATTCTTGTGTGTGTCTGCTGATTGTTTTTGTATTCTCAGGATAAACAAATGGAAGCTCTTGTTGAAAAGCTCTGCAATAGGTTCACTGGCGTCTCAGGTATGGATTATTCAACAATTACAATTATTTTTATTCCTAATGACCACAAACTTTTGTCACTGCTGAGGTGCAGATGTTTTGTTTAAAATCCCTTATCTCTTGTGATGCTGTTTAGCCTATAAACCTATCCAAAAAGGCTTGTTGATAAGCCCGGTGGTATTGTTGAATCAGATGGAACCAAGAAAAAGTTGTCTGTTTCTAGTTTCTTGATATCATATGCCAATTTATAACTGATAGTACTTCTTTAATGTCATTTTGATGCAGATGTCAGGCAGTGGGAATGTATTTCATACTGCCTTTCTCAGCTAGCATTTACTGAGAAGAGCATGAAGAAGCTTATGGAGTCTTTCAAAACATACGAACATGTCTTATCTGCGGATATTGTCATGGAGCATTTCAGAAATATAATTAATAAGGTTCTGACTTTTCATGTGACTCCACCTTCATTCACTTGTTTTAACTTTGTTATATTTTTTTGATTCCATAAGTAGAGTTGCTTCTGACTTTTATCCAATATTCTCTCAGGGGAAGAAATTTGCCAAACCTGAACTGAAAGCAATCATTGAAGAGTTCCAGGAAAAGATTGATAAGTACCATAATGAAAAGAAGGACCAGGTACTTACTGAAAAGAATGCACAAGTGCATCAACAAAAGGTTAATAACATAGAAAGCTTTGTTGCAACCAAGAAGGAAGTAGATGAAAGTGGACAATCTGAAATCACTGAAGGTAGGTGCAGTAGTATTCATACCAGAGTTTTTCAACATCAGCTGTTTCATTGGAAGTGATTTGTATTCCCACTTCTGTTATGGAACAGACGAAGTAGAAACCGATAATTCTGAGGATGCTGCAGTTTTCCATTCAAAATCAAAACCAACCAGATCAAGAACCCGTTCAGAAGCTTCTAGTGAGGTGACAGAGTTGGAATTGGAAGATTATGAAGTCCAATCACCTTTTATTCCTCTAAGAGGTTATAGGCTTAGAACTCTAATACTATCTCTGCTAGGGTCCAGTGCAGCCATAGCTAACTCATTTGCTGCTTGCAGGTGCTTCCAAATCCACAATGAAGAAAAGCAGTATCAAATCTGAAAATATTCATCCTGACACCTCCACTAGAAGAAACACAAGGTCAAAGCGAAGGTATCTCACTCTCTCATGCTCTCTCCCCTCTTCTAATCACCATCTATGCATGGATTTTCAGTTTGTCAAACACATCAAACATAGAGAAAATAGTCTAGTAATGCCTTTGCTGTACTTTGTTCGATAAGCATTTCTGTTAATGATGCATTATCCATGAACTTGTCTGATTTCATTATGTCTGAGAAACTGATGACTCCGGTTGATAACATAGTTGTATATGCACTCATATACAGAGAAGCTAGTTGCAAGAATGACTAATTAGGAGCTAACTATGCATTTCAAAGCAGTCATGATAAAACCCAATGTCATTGTTATTATTTCTTTCGTTACCTATGTTTGAGAAAAATAAACTTCATATTCCCCATTTAAATGGACAAAGCTCTATACCGAAGTTCATGATAATTGCAGGTAAGCAGAGCAGTGTAGGAGACAATGCTTCAGATGATTCTGGTCAAGTATCATGTTAAAAGAGTTGTAGATTGTGTGATAGATTGTATCTGTTGTGTGTATTCCTTATTGTCTGAAATCTCACCTTTTCATCAAGCTTTTCTTAAATATAGCATAGCAGTATAGGTAATGGCGCCATTTCACATGTTGTCAACTAAAAACACCACATTAATCTCAAATGTGGTAGTGCAATCATGTAATCTTGGATTTCATCTGTTTGATAAACATTTAACATATGATATAACTTTATACTAATTTTATAGCTTAATAGTATTCTTCACTTTTGTATGGTCAAGCCAAGAGCATATGATGTTTACATGTTTGGGGGTTTTGGATGGGCCCTATTGCTAATACTTGTGATTGTGAATTTGTAATATTCTGAAGAAAAACGCATTATTTGATTTCTGTTTTTTTCTTGTTCTTTTAGAAATTTGAATTGTATGATCTTGTATGACCTAGTATCGTTTTTTATTTGCTTTTAGCGGTATTAATGTACTAACAATTCGCGATAAAATGTTAAGTAGTTCCTAACGAAATTATAAAAGAAAATAAATAGAGGTATAGAATTACAAAAGTACAAGTTTGAGGTTCAATGCAAAACCTTACACTTGACTATTTGAGACAAAACGATGATAAAATTAGCAATAATACGATAAGCTTAGTACAGAATCCAAAAGACTGGGGAAATCCAACTTTTCAACATCTATTTATGTTATTAAAACATACTTTTCAAGAGGCCCATATTTTGAAATAT
Organism: Monilaria moniliformis; assembly: GCA_034509125.1. Lineage (NCBI taxonomy): Eukaryota > Viridiplantae > Streptophyta > Magnoliopsida > Caryophyllales > Aizoaceae > Monilaria > Monilaria moniliformis. The sequence continues at coordinate 4,012 of JAYDZE010015608.1, forward strand.
ATATTAACATATATGTACATGCATTATGCAATTATAACTCTCTCTCTCTCTCTCTCTCTCTCTGCAATGTTGGCTTTGGGCTCTTTGCTTTGCGTGCTGCATATGCTGATCAAAGTAAATATAGACAAAAAAAATAAAAAATGCAGGCTTTGGCTTGTAAATCCTATATAAACTCTTCATCACTGGGTAATCAGTTATCTAAGTACCTACCTTTCTATTCATTTTAAAGCATCAACACTTTAATTCTAGGAAAAACTATGTACAAAAAACTCTACCCAAACCATGCAATCTGTCCTGCAACGCAAAAAGAAGAAAAACAAATAAATTAGATCGAATTGGTGAAATTCCCACAGTAGAGCAGAAAACAGCTCTCAGACACACTCTCATATAGCATACTAGTGTGGCCAATGTAATTGAAAGTTATAGTGGCTGTAGAAGAGAGAAGGTAAGAATATGAAGACACAATAATCCTGAAAGTTAAAGAGGAATACCATTTGTAGGAATTTCCTCAGTTAGTGCCAAAACCTTTGTAAGTAAAGCCCTCTGACATAGTTTCTAACCTCCTATAGTCTGCTCAAGAGTTAAATGAAAATATGAATATTTTGATCAAACCTTCCAAAGGAGACGTCAATTTCTATACATTACCTTGGTCATCTGTCCTGATATTAGGGTCCGAGACGTTCGTATTCATTCCCAGGTATGGGTATCTAGAATGGCTCTCTAGTATATCTGAAGAGATAATAATGTACAACATACACATCATAACAGGTAAAATGAATACCCCAGCTGTTTGTGTGTGTGTGTGTGTGTGTGTGTGAGAGAGAGAGAGAGAGAGAGAGAGAGAGAGAGAGAAAGAGAGAGAGAGAGGACCAACCAGTACTATTAGAATAATCAGCTGTCAAGTCTGTTAAATTAAAGTTTTGAGTCATCCGTTCCAACCCGAATGAGTTCAGCTCTATCTCCAACATAGACTCATTGAATGATTGAGAGCAGGATTTTCCGCCATTAAATGGAGAAATTGATGTTTCTCTAATGACATTATGAGATTCTGCATAGTTATTGTCTGGAAAAAACATAACTGGGGCATTGCCTGCATAGACACCTTCAGTTTTGATGGTCCTCTCGTTGAATCCTTGCATTATTCCTGCATTTGAGTTCTGAACCATTGGCATGTCGGGATGAAAATCCATCCTTCCAGCATGACTTGGCATATTGGCTGCAACTTGCATACGTTGTTGCAGTGGGTAAGTTCTGTTGGTATAACCAATAGGTACAACACTGACCACCGGGTAAATGTTTTCTGACTTTATAGATGGTATATGAGGTTGTGGATCTCTGTAAGCTGAGTCCCTGTTTACTTTAAGAAAATGAACAAAAAATCTTACTTTTCAATTCTTATTTTCAGTACAATATGTAAGATGAAGTAGTTCGTGCATGTAGCAGAAAATGTAAACAGGTCTTCTCTATGACAACTACTTCAGACACAGTTAAAAGCAAGCTCACTTGAATGATGAGTCTGAGATCCATTGGATAGAGGAGTCAACGAAGCTCCATTCTGACTCATCTGATGCATAACCTCAACCTGTCTCTCGAGCAACTGATTGAATCGCAATATTTGATCCTTCACGATCAACTTCATATTATATGCCCTGAAAAATTCCTGATTTTCTGCTTCAAGTTTTTGCCACACTGCAAAATTGCCCAGTTGTTCTATTATTCTGAATGTAAAGCAGTTGTGAAGAACTTGATAAAAAAATCAAGCCTTGCAGACCCCAAGCTCAGTAGCATGATACGTTTTCTGATGATGGCATTGTTCAGAAGAATGTAGTTTTCTACTATTTGAGATAAACTTACTCCTGAAAGGTTGCAAGGTTGTTTACCACCCACCCAGTCCATATAATACTTGCTAAGAGCCCATCGAGTCTAGCAAATAGCTATGTTTTATATGAACAAAATAGTATCATGACCAAATATATATCATACAGCAGTATCTCAGAATAAACTAAAGCACGTGGGAAGAGATATGCTTCCAGCTAATTCAATAGAACAAGGTTGACAGCCTAATGCACAGAATTGCAGTTCAGTCCAAATTAGAGACATGGAGTTAGTAATTACACTGCCAGAGACAAGAGAGGGGGAATGGTCAATGGAGAGAAGATCTTGAAAGGTAAGTGGTTAGAAACAAAGAGGATAGAGAAGTAGCACTATAATTTGTTCAACCTTTACAATCGGAGACATGTTCTATAACTTTCTCATAAAGCCAGGTCTAACACATCTAGTATCCATATCCACCTTGAACAAAGGTTGAGAGTTATTATTGATTTCAAATATATTGAAGTAGAATGCATGTACTCCAACAAACTCTCATAGATTCTCAGTTATGGATATCACATTAATAAGTGAGCGTTTCAGTTGTATGGAGAACCTTAATAGTTATAATCACCATACTGGCGGAAAGAAATAAGAAGACAGAAGAAAGAAAGAAGATTTACCAAGTTCAGTAAAATCAGGCTCAATTTTTGCCCGGCGGTACAGTGTATGCACAACTTCCCTCTGGCTCATGTAAAGCTGAAGGCACCTTTCTATAAGATTTTGAACCTGATACCAGGAGAAGCACAAGGTTTTGCAATAATATCAGAAAAATATATACACAAAAGTAGGAACCAGAAATGGGTATGAAACAACTGAATACCAGTTGAGTTTGCTCAAATAAGATCAACTGAACAAGATATATGTCACGCTTCTCATTCATACAAATCAAGAGGGGGTCAATAGGTTAGTAAGTTCACCAGTCATCTGCTTCAAACCTATGATTTAACCCGGTTAGAAGTAGCCATCCACAGCGTAGAAGACTATTGAGGGATGAACATCTCCTATATAAATCAATTCTGGATTACATTCTCTCTGACCAATTAATGCATTGCTCCCAGTTTGTGGTACTCATGTAATCTTTATCATGATTACCAAACAAGAAGGCGATATGCTTACCTAGTGCTAATTTTCTAGGAAAAAAGCTTCATATCATTAATTCACAGTAAGGACTAAGTGTGGTACTTTTGCTGCTATTTCCATCACTCTCAAACAGATTTCTCGCTCTTTGCCTCGAAATATGTATAAGGTACCCAGTGAAACACATCTCTAAAAACTTGAAAATCCACATGATTCACGGAGGTGCCTAGGGGATAAGAAACTATGTCTAAAATTTATGTTTTTGTATATTGTAAATTAATATAAAATGGGATTATCAGTCTTGATACATTCGCGTTGTAGTATGCTTCTAAAGTAGAAAAACATTGGAGCCAAAGTCATCAGAAGAATCTGATTTCATGAATATCAACATACCCCAATAAATAATTCCAGCTGAACTATCATCTTATCATTGTTCTTACAAAAATATTTTAAAAGAAAAGAACCAATATGAAATGAGCAAACTAAAAATAAAGCATTTGAAACGGATCAAGCCAGAAAACTTACCAACTGTATCTCCTGTAGGGAGACCTTTCTACCTTCTCCATTAGACATTTCACAACCACCCCAAGTAGAAAACTATATATTAATATTTAGCTGGTCAACTTTACCATGTCACAGGTGAATCGCAAATGAACAGCTCCAGATGTTTCTTGCAATTGAGCACTCAATCTCACCTGCAAATTGACACAAATCAAGAAATTAGGTTAGCATGGCTACTGCACCCAAATAGGGTAAAAAACAGCTGGTGTAGTCACAAGTATTAAAACAAAGCTATGCTATGATCAAGGACAGTATTGAAATTATTGCCACTAAACTTTAGCAAACATGTTGAGCAATATGTTGCTTTCTTCTTTCAACGGCATCGACATTAAACTCTAATGCTAATGGGGCAAAAGTCATTTCATTACAATGTTTCTTTCTCACTTTTCTCTTTTTTTCTCAAAACAATGTTTCTTTCACGCTATTCTTTCATCATTAATCTCTTCTCTCATATTTTAGACTGCATTTACAACAAACACATAAAATTCATTATTCCCTAAGTCATCAATCATGTTAATGAAAAGGGAAATATTCCTCCAAACACATTCTATCTTAAATCTCAGGAGTCAGAACTCTTCCATCCCCTGAAAAGGTGAAAGAATTTATATGAAACACTTCACATGCATACCTTATCACATCATAATACCAGTATTGGCCAGAAGACCAACAAATCCACATATCATAAACAAGAAAACCACAAGAACACCAACTTCAAATAACACAGAATTCATGGCAATCCTTGAAACACAAACACGATCACAACTGAAAATAAAGAAATCAAACAAATAAAAATAACTACCAGCACCGCAAACGGTAAGATCGCGCTATAATATATACAGAAGGTGCACATGCAATTGCACATGAACGTTAAACGAAGCAAAACAAACTAAAACCCTCGAACAAAATCAAGAATACCTCGAGAGTTAATTAAAACCTATTTCACCTGAAAATCTGTTTGCGTTAGCTTTTCTGTTGCCGAAAATAAAGAGCGAGAGAATATAAATTTTTTATTTTGGAGAAGATAAAGTGATGGAATGGCCGCTAATTCAATATTTTTCCTGATTCCAGCAATATATATTCGCCACTTCCAATGCAGGGTACAGCTGCTGATGCGCGAGGTACAACGCCAGAGTCAAAGTGAAATCGAATTTTGTTTATGATGAAACTGGGCTTTGTGAGGCCCCACCGAAAAAAGGTCAAAATTAAGACTTTCCATTTGGTTTTACTCATAATTAAAAATATACCAAAAACCATTAATACAAAAAGGTCTTTGGCAAATAAATGCACTTATTTTCTAAATAATTTGATTAAATTATGGATGCGTCATTGAGTTCCTGAAGATAATCACAATGGCTTACTCTTTTGACTAAAGAAGAGTTGTACATTTTATTAAAACGAATTAATGGTTATAGCATTAACTTTTAGCCCTAAAACTAAATAACTTTGGATAATGGTCATGGGCTTAGACATGGACATGGCTCCAATTATTCTATCTTTTGGGTTGGAAAGTTTGAAATATTAAAATATATAAGCATAAACATTTTTCAGGATAATAAAACCATAGTGTATAAGAGTACCAATTGTTAAAGGTCATGATGAAAATATAATTAAATTTATTATAATATTTTTCATTTTGATAGATTGTAATTATATTGTAAATATTAAAGGGAATAGTTAAAAAATAAACCAACTATTGGCCAATTCAGGTATTGTCCACAAACTTTAAAAGTGGTGAAAAAATACACAAACTTTATGTGTGTAGCCAATTTATCACGATCAAGTTCTCCGATGAGAAATTATCTCACATCGCGTGTCCAGTGGTAAATTGGATCACGTGTGGAGTTGACATGGCATTTATGCCTAAGTGGACAAATGAAGTGGGAAGAAAATTAGTTCAAGCATTTCATCAAACAGTTTCCGGGCCACAGTTCATCTTTTCGTATGAAATCTCCAACTTGCCGTTTATTTAACAATAAGATATTTTCTTATTCAAGAATTTGTCAATGCTTTTCAAGACTGCTTTCATGTTCGTGTGTTCGAATTTAATGGGATGCGATCGACGTCGAATTGAAGAAGACGAAAATAAGAAAAAAATAAGAAAGAAGAATAGGCAGGAAGAAGAAGATTCGTTATTCCTAATTAATCATGAAACGATGTCATTTGTTCCTCATCTAAACGACGTGGTTTAGGCAAGCCGGCGACAAGATGAGTTAGACATTTCTGGCGCGCCACGTAGTATTCAATTTGGGCGAAATTGAATTTTATGGGCAATTAGCTACACACATTAAGTTCGTGTATTTTTTTCACAACTTTTAAAGTTCGTGACCAATACCTAAATTGGCTGGCCAATAAGTGGTGCATTTTTTGGCTATTATTCCAAAATTAAATCCATTCAAATTATAAAAGAACAAATAAATAGCATAGCTCATTTTGATTTGTATATAGATAGGGGTGAGCAAAATACCCGAAATCCGAATATCCGAACCGAACCGAACCAAACCGAAATTTAAATTTTGGTTCGGTTTTTTTCGGATTTCGGATTTCGGTTCGGTTCGGTTTTGATTTTTCACAAATTTCAATTTTTCGGTTCGGTTCGGTTCGGATATACTA
>JAYDZE010015619.1:0-10129 GCA_034509125.1 Monilaria moniliformis
TAAGTAAGTCAACAACCTAATTGCCACACAAGAAAAAATAAGTAACAAGATAATTCTAATTTAGTAAATGAATAAGACTGTACATTTTCAAATTATCTGGCAAAATATTTCCACGCGATAATGATGATAATTAGTAATATTTGTGCCGCTTCTTATGCGAATCCGTCTTGAAGAAAGATCAACCATGTTTGTGATTGGAATGTCATTTGCCCCACAAATAACATATACTTGTTGCAATAAAGTATCCCATCCAAATTCTCGAAATGATCGTAAGCCTTCTTTCACATTCTCTATCAAGTAAATTGCATTTAAAATATCATGATCTCTTTCTTGCAAGGCACAAGATAAGGTTTGGTCATTCCTAACAAATGTTTCATCAGCATCATAATAAATACAAACTCATAAGTCTCCATCTTTTGTAAAAAACCTACAGCTGTCCCCCTTGTTTCTTGGTCAACTCCGTCAATGAGTATGTTTTCAAGTACTTCTGTTACAGAAGGGCACATACCTGCAAGACGAGCTATAGGAGCATAATGAGATCCCCATCGAGTGTCACCCGGTCTCTTTAGAGAAGTTTCTTGATTTTGGCCTCTATCTTTACCGATTTTCCCTTTTTCCATCATTTCAACTAGTCTATCATGTTCAATTTGTCGAAGTCTATCTGCTCTTTTGCAAAAAGATCCACATAATGTAACAATTGAGCCAAGATAACTAAAATAATCACAAACATATCGATTTGTCTTGTACACAACTACACATACCAATTGAAGCTGATGGGTAAAACAATGGACATACCATGCAGATGGGTTTTCTTTTAAAATAAGTGCTTTCAGTCCATTAAATTTACCCCTCATATTTGATGCTCCATCATATCCCTGGCCTCTCAATCTTGAGAAAGTTAACCCAAATTTGGCAAATACAAAATCAACTGCTTCTTTCAAACATATTGCTGAAGTTTCTTTAACATGAACCAAAGCTAAAAATCTTTCTATTATCTCTCCATTCTTGTTCAAATATCAAGCCGAACTCTCAACATTTCATGTCTTCATGCGCCAAATATGCACATTTCGTGCAAATTATATCATGTTTTTCTTAACTTTCAACCAGATCGAATAGCCGTAATCTGGCCTGATCACAATCCACTTTTGAGCATTGAACCATGCATAGCTTGATGAACGTAGATAGTAGGCCATCGTTGTCCTCACTTTCAGGAAGAAATGCTACATAATTATTCGAAATAGCTTTTCCCTCTCTCTAGTGAATCTTCTTAATTGCATTAATTCTTGAGGTTGTTGAGGTTGATCTTGAATTATTGTATAAACATGAGGGTGAGAATTTTCAACATTATCTTGTTGAGGTTCTGAATATGCTTCTTCTTGAGTGATAGAAATGAGTTCCTAAATATTATCAGAAGCACTAATATGTGTCAAAATAGACTCGTCCTTAAAAGGAATATCTATAACCTTATACTTCTTCCAAACTCAACATCCTCAAATAATTCCGTTGTTCTCGTCTCAAAATAAAACTTTTAGTGGGATGATAAACTTAAACCCATTAGACTTTTATGCATAACCAATAAAGTAGCTGCTAATTGTTTTGAAGTATAATTTATTTCCATTCGGCCGGTATGACCTAGCCTCATATGGACATCCCCAATTACGAAAATGGTTTAGACTAGGTTTTCGCCCAGTCCAAAGCTCATAAAAAGTTTTGGTAGTTGCTTTAGTTGGTACCCTATTAAGAAGCTAAAAAGACCTCGAAACATACCAAAGTAAGAATTATACCTTTATTTGCATGCCAACTGTGATATTTAGTATAATCTTCCTATTGATGTCCAAGCTAGCCACATAAGAAACAACCATCGTTTCTTTATTATTGTATCGCTTCTTTTGTGTTGAACATTTATCCTTAGCAGCATTCTCAATGGGCTTGCCTTAAATGTCATTTCCTTTATCTCTTGAGGTACTGACCAACCTAACAACCTTGATAATTCTTTTATGCTTTAACTTTTCTCTTCTTGCACATAACATATAATGAGCTCATGAAGAGTCCATTTATCCTTTTGACAGTTATAATTGTTCTTAAATTAATTGGATTGTGCAGAAAGAGATAATAATTACGTGCACGAGTAAGTCCTTAGTGATGCCAAACTTTAGTGTGCCCTTATTTTGAAGTAACATGAGACATCAACATGATGTACTCTTTATATTTCCCTTGCCCTTAAACTTTATTGAGATAAAGCTTGTCAAAAGCATACTTATCTATGCCATTTCGTTTTTAGCAGAACGTCCTCAATTTGGATAAGGTACTTGCTGGCCTTAGTGATTTCCTCAGATGTTGTGCCTCGAAAGGCTTTTAAAATACCGCACTCAACGATCATCAGGCTAACACGACTTTAACATTTACATTTCTCAAAGTTCTTCCTTTAATTAGGAGAACTTGCATATGTTAGAGAAGCAAATTGCTCGACCCTTAGTGCGTAGCGAGATCCACGCAGTCCAAAATGATCATAATATTATTTTTCCAATCCTTAAATTTTGATCCATTAATTCTGGTACATTAATAATATTGGCAGATGCTAAAATAGCATAGAACACATATAATTTTCAGGCTCACATTAAATTATATAATCAATTATTAAATTCAAATAAGATGGTAACCTCTCGAAGTACCGAGCACAACATTAATATAAAGTCTTGGGACAATAATGTTAATTCGTAAGTGGTATCCTCTGTGTAGTTGTCAAAAATTAACAATAAGATCACGTCAAGTAATATCCTTCGTTTGGGTAACTCACGCGAAAAACTTGATAATTGGCACGCATTTACCACCACATGTATATGTGCATGTCGGGGCAATTATTTATTTTATTTTGGGTCGACTAATATCCGCATGAACATACACACATGACCGTCATAATATTCACAATAAATAAATCTACACAAGAGATTTCACTTCGGCGATTTCTTGCCTCAATAAATTTATTTTGGATACTAGTAAATCTTATTGAAACATCAGATGTACCAAACAAATTTAAATTAAATAATTGAAACATAACTTTACAGATTAAATATGTAAAGATCATAAATATGGCCAAAACGACTACAAAATAGCCCAAAAATAAATGAGCCCAAGATCAGGCTAGAAATGGCCATTATTCACATTCCAAATGCCTTGTTATTAGTGCGTCACAAAACCAAAGTTGATGGCTCAAAACTTGAATCAATAAAAATCGGTCCCTAAAATGCTGCTTTAATTAATCGATTAAACCTTAGTTCTTAGGCCTGAACCAAATTAACAAAAAATGACCCCTTAATAAAAAATTATTTAGCCCAAAATTTATAAATTGATGCCTCAAAAAATCTTCCTATTTTCAGCTCAAAATTTGGTGGCCAAAAACCAAAAACGAATGACCATAATTGCCCAAAGATAATTTTCTTAAGGATCAAAATAAAGACTTTATATGCTTGTCCTTTTGAAAAAAAAAATTCACAACAAATTTTATCAATAATGGATTGCCAAAGAATTAAATCATTTTAGCCCAGAATAAATGATTTAACTGCTACCCAGTAAAAGAAAATTAAAAGTAGCAGCAACCCATAAACTCAGCATCATTTCGTGTTGCCCAACAACTAAAGCTGCCCATTAAATAAAATGGCCTCAACCGTCGCTACGTTGCCGGCAACTTGGCGATTTCGTAGTTTGCTGGAAAGTCAAAAAAAATGACGAGCAAAAAGAGGTTGGAATTTTTTGACAATTTGCACCAAAAATCTCAAAGTTTTCGAAGATTTCCTTAATTCATTCACAATTAATCGAAAAAGATGATCTAAAATCATCAAATCAACAAGAACCTAGTTGAAATTTCGAATGAAATCGAACAATAATTCAAGAAATTTCTTTCAAACATTTCATCGAGCAGTTGGTGTGCATGAACCAAAACGAAGAACAAAAAAAATTGATTTCGACAGCCAATTTTCTCAAGAATCCAACCAAAACATCGAACAATCAATGATTTCCCTTAAGAACGAAACAATTTCTTAATTTGGTGTCGAAAATTGTCGCATATAGAAATCCAGAATTTGCTTATGTTCAAGTCCTCTTTTTCGAAAGCCACAAAAAACTAGAATAACTGATTCGAAACCCAAGCAAGGGAAAAAAAAGTTCGACAAGCAGAATAAATCAACAAGACATAATTAATCAAAATATGATTAGTAGAGGTTGGTCTTAGAGTGCTGTTTGAGAAATTCTATCCTCACACCAACCACACAATTACAAAGCTTAATCAATTAAACTCATGTACTCATGTCTGCGAACATGAATTCTAATCCATAAATCAATTAAGACTCGGTTTCCGTGAACAATCAACCGGCATCAAACTGCTTGATAAACTAATCGAATTTCAACGTCTCTATTCGAAATTATTTCAACAACAAGGTCTGGAATTTTGGGGCAAATGCTTCGAATCCAAGGCAAAGAAAAAAAATTCGCGCAGGCAATTCCAAAAAGAAAAAGAAAAAGAAAAAAACATTCTGAAATGTTTCAACTAATCTTGATTAACACATGTAATCAAGGTGTCAAACATAAATCTGCATGCATTAACAATAAATCATAATAACAAAATAATTCTTCTCCAAACTCAGAAATTATGTATAGAGTGGCTCTGATATCATTTATTATAAAAAAAAACTTAAATCTCTATAATAATTTCCGAGATAATAATACGAAGAACTTGAATGTGGAAGCGTACCTTGATTCATCAAGAACATTGCGTGAAATCATTATAATCTTCCAAATGATCAGTTATGCTTTTAGAATCGTTCTGTTTGAGAGAATAAAAAATATAGAGTACGTAACCTTGTTTGGGGATCATAATCATACTTATATAATAATAAGTTTCCTTTATTTTTAATTTGATCCCTCAACAAATTGAAAACTGCTTTATGGTATTTATACTTTATATCCATGATTTATTTAATACTTTTTAGAACTATAACTTTAAATCTTAACTGATCACTTTAACCGGGCCTCTTAAAGATAGCCATACACATTTCACTACAAAAAGAAAAACGCGTTTTACTGACGGATTTACTTACGGATTTACTTACGGACTTCCAACCTCGCCAAACGCCAACGGAATTCCGATGGACTATCCGCTACTAAAATAACTGGCGGACGTACCGAGGGATTTTGGGCCATTTATTCGCGCCAAATATGTCGACGACTTTACCGACGGACTAGCCATCGGTAAAGTCAACGACGGACAAATTCGTTGGTAAGAGGTTTACTTGTTTAATTGGGGAATAATTTTGGAAATGTTACCAACAAACATGTATCTGTCGGTGTCAGCAACAGACATCTGTCGTCGGTAATCACATTTTGAATTATTTTTTGTGTTTATTTTGAGCAAGGGGATAATAAAGTACCAACGAACACGGTATCTGTCGGTGTTAGCGACAGACTAAGTCGGTCGGTAAAACATGGGTAGGTATATTCCGATTTTTGATCTGAAAATTTAATTTTGACGCTTACCGACGGACTCCCGCCGTCAGTAATCCATCACATTTTTTCTGAATCAACGTTTCTTGTTCCCCTTCGCGAGCCCTAATTTCTTTCTTTCCGAATCCTCCCCCTTCTTTCATTTCGCCCGCACCGTCCCCGCTCGTTCCTGCGGCCAACCTTGCTCACCCCTCGCCCGTCCCTGCTCTCCCCTCCCTTGCGCCCGTCGCCCATCGCCGTTCTCGATACTAAATATTTTGATGACTCCGATAACATAGGTGTGTTTTCCTAATAACTTGTGTGAATCCTCTAGCATCAGTATTTATATTACATTATTCTGTCAAATAAGCTTTCGCATCATCAATTATTGTATAAAGAAATAAAATTATGTTTTTCCTTTGTAAATAATGGCTGCAGATTTGGTGCTATGTGATGTTTTATATGTAGCAAATTTAGATACAGATAACCTCAAGGATTGTGCATTTAAATTAGTGTAAAAAAGTTGAATAATGACGAAACCCACAGTTTCATGATTTAAATCAAGAGAGGATATTCTCAATCGACTAACCTCGTTTTCTACTTGCCAAGGGTGGACTATAAAATCACATTTGATATGCAAAATGAGTTTTAATCATGAATATTCACCAGCGGACTTGTCTGTCGGTATTCCGTCGGTAGTTTTTACCAACGGACTAATTCGTCGGTAATATCTTTAGCGACACAGTTATTCGTGACGCATCAAATCTGTCGGTGAGCTTTTGTACCAACAGATTCGTGGGTATAACCGCCGTTTTAGTCCGTCGGTAAATCCAACTTTTTGTGGTGTTTAATTTGACATGTGTTGCCTTAGTTTTAAAATTTTCCAACACTTGGGTATGTGATAATGTCAATTAACCATGTATTAAATAATATTAAGAATTTGGGGTGGCCTTCTGAAAGAATCTTCGATGGAAGGCCCGAATGAGTTCGGCGTATGAACCGATGCTGCCCGGTGGAAGACTGTCAAACCAACTGCGGGCATGGTCGACCAGCAGCTCGGGGAAGAGCTTGCACATATGCACCTCGGTGAGCTGCTGGTTTATCATACTGTATTGATACTGGGACAGGAAGTTCTGGGGATCCTTCAGCCCGTCATACGGTGCGATGTTAGGAACCTTGTACCTGTCCGGGAGGGGTGTTTGGAGGATCCTCCTGGTGAACGGAGTGACGATCCGTCCGTACATATCAAAACCACCCAAAACATAGTCATCCTCGTCCGCTGGTATGCGATAACGAGGTGGGGTCTGGGGTCGCCTATCGTAATGGTGCCGACGCGGATCCCTTATGGGGGATCTATCACGTCGGTGGTGGCGCTCGTCCATCACTTGGACGCTGGGCGATTTCTGCCTCCGGGCTTGGGAGGAGGCCTGTTCTTCCCCTTCATGGTGTGAGGGAGGAACTTGTCTTCTGGCCAAATACTGGCGGAAGCCTTCTCCATTCTCCTCTAGGAAACCTCTGATGGCTTCCTCGAGGTTTGGCATCGGGGGTTGGGCTTCCGACTCCTGGTGGTCGGAGTGGTAATCCCCTGCCTCATGGTGAATCGGGTTACCGTGTTCATCCACATCTTGAAGATAACCATCGGGAGTTGGGTTCCTTGCCGGCTCCTCCCTGAGCCTTGGTCGCCGGGACGTCTCAGGCATGTTTGTTTGGTTGCTTCCCCGGGCGACGTTAGAACGTGTATTCCTTGCCATAATGCTTTGTTGTACCGGAAAATTTGATCGGAAGTCACAGAATTTCTTTCGTTTCCCACAGACGGCGCCAGTGATCGATCTTATTTTCTCGGGTTTGTTTGATTCGGATATGAGCCAGGAATTTAAGAGTATGCACACAAGGATTTTTACGTGGTTCGATCGTAATTGATTTACGTCCACGGTTCAAAGCGTATATCTTTTGTATTATTGCTAAGAGTTTACAAATATGGGGTGTTCAACCCTTTTTCCACTAATATAGCCTCTATTTATAGTATTACATCGGCTGTTGCTAGAATTGATGGCCATTATAGAGACTCGGCGGTTACAGAGACCGTGGGGTGGTTTCCAGGATCATGGCTGGCGGTTAGAAAGTAGTGGAGGTAGTGGATGGTTGTAGCCGAGCTTCTACCTTCCTTAGTGCCGAGCTGCATGTCTCTGAACCGAGCTCTCTTATGGCCGAGCTGGCTATTGGCCTCTGGTCCGAGCTCCTTTATGGACGAGCTGTTGGCCTCTGGTGCGAGCTCCTTTATAGTCGAGCTGTTGGCTCGTGGGCTGGACTGGACTTTTGATGGGCCGAACTTGTCGTCGTTGGGCTAACCTTCTGGTGGGACGGGCTGCATATCCTATCAAGAAACTAATTATATCATCTATTATTGTAGAGCCGATTTTGGGCATGTGTGAAATGGACGACTGCATAGGGACTTCGGAAAATGAGGGTCCTGCAAGTCAATTTATGCTTATAATATTGAAGGTTCTTGGGGAAACTTGAGCTTATTTAGGATCCTTTAATCTCAAATACTCTTTAAATAATTATAGCGTCATGCGGAATTTAAAATTATTTAAGACTATTAATAAAGAGCTGGGCCCTTATTATTTTTGTCCGACCTCTATATTTATTTATTATCAAACTAGAGTTTCATAATTTTATAATCTTACAATGATTTATATATATTGCACATAATTTAATACATGCAAACAAACACAATATTATTATCTTATACTATAATAAAAAAATTCTAATGACAACATATCAAAGTTCATCTTATATTATTAACTAACCAATCCTAATCACATAAGTATCAGTATCTCAAAGCATAATATACAGAGTAAGCTTCTTCTCCTGGTTTTGGAATTGACGTGCCCTCGGACTCAATTATTCGGATAAGCAAAAAAGTTAGGCAACACATTTTAATCAAGTACCGAATCACTCAATAAACAATAATTAGGCCCCATTCCATTTTCTCTCTTGACTTGATCCATAAATTATTAAGCAATCAAAACAATTATTTTCTGGCTTTTTTTACAAGTGTGACGTTAGTAATAACTATTGTGTCCCGAAATTTTATTATATATATATGGCCCGACCGATTTATTTGAATATTTTGATTGGATGACTTCACGTGCGACAGATTACAAATAGTCAGTCTAGATTGTATGACATAATTAACATAAAATAGGACACCATTTTCATATTTGGTGGACTTAGACTAGGGGCCTATATAATGTTCTAGAGCATCCTATCCGATATTACTAGAACCAATTGAACATTATTTTGGAGGAATAAATTGTGGATAATCTGATTAATATAGCTCTAATTCATTGTTTTAAATGGTGCTTAATTTCTTCATGAATATGGTCACTTCACAATTTTTATGATTGTACCCATAAAATGCATTAATGGAATAAAACGTCGCCACTAGGCATAACATGCATATCTTGAGTTATGCTAAATCATCCTATCATACCTTCTAACTAAAATTCTCACTCTTATAACCTTTTTTCATCGGTTACGAAATAAAGCTCGTACCTATTACTCAAGTATGACTCAATCCTACAAACAAATTTGATTTCACTTAATTAAAGTGGTTTTATTTTGAGTAATAGAATATATTGATAAAATATTGAATTATGTATTTAAAAGATAAAATAGACAATAAGTTCAGGATTAATAATATATTAGCTTGAATTATTTTTATTTATCTATAAGGTACAATATAAGCATATTATGGTATTAGTCTGAATTGCAGCCCATAAGTGGACAACACTGTGACTGAGTATCCGCACTCTGAATCGGAACGCAATAGTGTGCACATATTTTGCTACGTGATTTAGCTAAAGATGATTCTATGATTCAAAAGTCGATCTCTCTATTAAAAGATATATGAATTAGATTAGTATATATGTAGGATATGGGCTTTAGTTAGTTAATAGTTGTACTGATTAATTAATTAAAGTACACAAAAGATGATAAGCTCATATGCTCAGGTCTTGTTGGAACTGTTAGTATATATTTATCTATAGTAGAGAAATAGAAAATGGTTTTTTTTTGTTCACGTAATTTTAGAATATAGAAAATAGAGAACATGAGGAAATCATATTTTGTCAGTTATAATACGAAAGGTTCAATACAAATTTCCTAGCTTTCTGTGATTGAACTATTGTGCTTGGAATTGTTCTTGCATCGAATCAAAGTGCGCGGGGATACTGATAGTCTTAAAGGATTGCACAACAAGTAAATAGTTTTACCTGTTGTGTTTTAACTACTCAACACGCAATATCGATTATGAATCTAGATCTTATTCGTGTCTCTAATATCCGTTGCGTATCATTAGATTATGACATGAATTTCTAACATTGGTATGAGAGTCTAAGGCTCAATTCGTAATTAATTTTGCATTCTAATTAATAGTGGTGGCTGCCCAACCTTCGACGACCAGCACGGCTCCACCACCAACGAAATCGCCCTACGAAGCGATGGGCGAAGCAACGGATGACAACGGCTGCTGTCGAAACTGCAAGTTTCTCTAAGCTTCGTCACCGCCGATTTGTTGGAAGATAAAACACAAGACAAACAAGGAAGAAGACAAAAACCAGATCTGATTCAGTAGATCAAAGAAGCAGAC
>JAYDZE010015630.1:0-10129 GCA_034509125.1 Monilaria moniliformis
AAAAAACAAGCGTCTAGCTTAAAGCTAGACGCAAAAAAAACAAGCGTTTTGCCTATATGCGGAAATTAAAAAAAAAAAGTTCCCATGCAGGGAACTTAAATGCTATACTGTTCCATTTTGAGAAAAAAGCCTCTTCATCATTAGCTTTTACTTGTTCTTTGACTGAACAAGTCTTTAGACTTTGTCTTCATATTTTCACACTTCAGAGTTCTTTATCTTCGAGCACTGATTCTTTAGTCACACTGAGATCAAGAGCTTCATCGATTTTGAGTTTTCAGTCATTCCGTTTGTGTATTGACTTCATCTTCTTCAAATTTGCATATGCACGACATTTGAAAAAAATCTTCAAGATGAGGGAGATGAACTTGGGTTAACATCTCCAACATAGAATTTTCAGGTCGTCGATCATCCTTCGGCTTCACCATAATTTTCCTGCGCTATCTATTATAGAGCAAAGAGCTCCCTGGTAGATAAGTTTCTAAGACTATGATAAGAACTCCTATATATTACAAATGGAAGAATTAAAAAACACTTTTCTAAACTTATTGGGTGTACAAATGAAGATATTTTTGGCAACCAAAACCTTATATTATAATTTTCCTAATTGAAATGATGGTACTGCCACAACATATATGGTATATAGGAATGTTTCCAAAATGTGTAATACTATGTGTGTATTTATCAATGTTTTAAAAACCGGATCGGTGGGCGAACCGACAAAGCTATCGTTTCATGGTTCAATCGGTCGGATCGGTCAGACCACTGGTTGAACCGGAATACTGTAGCAAATATATATATACACATAATTTAAAGTTAGTGAATGATAAAATATAATTAACTATATATTACACAAATATATATAGATATTATAATTAATATTAAAATTTAATAAAAGAGAAATATAAATAAATTTTAGTAAATTACAAAATGTAATTAAATAAATATTAAATAAGAAATATTAAAATTAATTAGTTACTATATATATTAACATATAGCCTTTAAGTTTTATAATTTTACTAGCATACATTAATTATTTTATCAATTTAGAGTTTATGCTTTATTACTTTTTGATAGAATTTTTTGCAGTTAAACTCATCGCGCTTCATATGCGTTTTTTAAGTTATTAATTAGTAGTGTAAATAATAAAATTCTATATTTTATGTATAAGAATATTTAAAGTTCATAAAATATCATAAAAGTGTTTGTAGTTTAATGGATAAGGTACAACACACTTTATCATTGGTCAAGGAATTAAATCCTACTAAGTCCAAATTAAAATTATTTTTTGAAAAATGTTTAAAAAATTTAAAATCGGTTCAACCGGTCATCGGTGGCCGCTGCCAAACTGGCCGGTTTTTCTTATTTGCACTGGTTCAATAGTTTGGTGCTTTTTATGGCCGAACCGGACCGATTTTTAAAACACTGGTATTTATTATATATTAACTTATACTTCATCCGTCCCAAAAAAATAGTGCACACCATTTTGATGTGTCTCACAAAATAATGCACACTTCTTAATTTTTAGTTTTTGTACACATTTTCTTTATACTTTACCCTTATTTCGCATATTGATTTACAAAAAAATAATAATATGATCCATCATTATCTACATTAACCAACATAAAAAATAACAAGTGAACATTTTTTTTTTTTTTGCTTACAAAACACACTACCTAATTTTTACTAAAACCCGTCTCACACTAATGAATGTACTATTTTATGGAATAAAAAAAGTATATTTGTAAATACTATTTAATATTTATTGTTTTAACCTAACACATTATTTAAATATAATGTTTGTAATGCATCGCATAACCTTGCATATCGTACCTCGCACGCGTGCTGCACACATAGAACAACGAACATCGATATAAGATTAATGCTTCAATTAACTGCATTCTTTAGACACACCCCTCTTCTGTTCTTGGACGAGGGTTTCGTCTACTCCCCAGTCTTTTTCTTATATATGATAAATATTTATTAATATCTTTTCGGCTTTTCCTGAGCAAAATTGAGGATTGATTCGATCCAGTTATCGTCCCCGAACTTAAATAATTTGAGTAGAATTTGTAGGGAAAAAGATGGAAGGCGAAGAGGTGAATATCGAAGAATTGGCTGCCAACCTTTCTACTTACGAAGACCAACTTCAGCAGGTGCTTCCTTTTCTTTTCCGTTCTTGTGCGTGAATGGATTTGGTTTATGTGTAGATTATTCTCGCAGCGATTCAAAGAGTTCTTTTTTGGCTGGTTTGGTTCGGATTTTGGTCTTTGTTAGTGTGAATTGTTTCTTGTTGATTGTTGACAGCGGAGATTGGAGGTTATTGCTTTAAAACAATTTGGGAGATTCTCCTTAGTCTTAAAACCAGACTAGAGGCGTTTAGCAGCTTTGCTATCCTAATATTTACGAGTACGGGAAGGAACTAGGCTTTTACTTTTTATTTATTTTTTAATTTTCCGGAAAGGGTTAGTAGGATTAAATTGCAAAGGGGATATGGTAATAGCAAGTGCTTGAGCCGGAAGACCATAAACAACACCATGTAGAGGAAATTGTCTAATTCTTAGTCTCAACTGAAGGATATGGTGGAGTGGGATAGATGAGTATAATATCTACAATAACAAATCTGTTTATACTATCTGGATGAGTTTATTAAAATCTGTAACTCTCATTTTGAAATGATTTTACTCACTGGTTATGCTGGAAGTAATTTTATCAAGTGATTTTGGTAAACTCTTTTGATTGAAATCATGTTGTATTTTTATGCAAATCTACTCCAAGTGCCTTAAAGTTAAAGATAAGTCAGGATCGTTCTGCTCTCGGCCCTCGTATCATGATTTTTAAAAGATATTTTGCGCCAAGAATCATTGATTTGAAAACTGTGGCTCATCAAGTTAGGCTTTTGAGTTTGTGATGTGTGTTGACACCTTCAAAATTCCCATTCTGATGCTATTCACTTTTGACTAACTGATGTCTAAACCATGATCTGAAAAGTTTTCGCAATTTTAACGACCAAATATAATTTAATGTAATATTGCTCTTATTGCAATCAAATAGGTGTCTATAAGACATGGAAAATTTTCTGATCCAGTATAGGTGATCATGGAAAATTGTATCTAGGTTGGATTAGAGGGAGTGATATATTGTTGGTCACTATTCATTATCTTGTTCTTATTGAAAGAGTATGTCAGGCTGATGTACAATTTTCTCATTCCTTGCAACTATTTTTAATTTTTGAATTTTTGGGTTCTCTTATAATTGTACATCACTCATTTGCTTCAGTATTTACCAAATATGGTATTTATGTCAATTGTCTATGTGTCTTTAATATGATTCCAGGTACGCAAACTATTGAAAGATGACCCGGAGAATTCCGAATTTCTGGACATGGAGAAGGAACTTGCTGAGGTGATTTTCATTTTTTGTTTTTCCAAATTTCCTTTCTCTCATAGTTGCTGGTGGATCCCTCCGTTCTAAGTATGGGATTCTCCTATTCTTTTTGTTTAATCTTACATATATCATCATAGTTGCTAGTTGTAGAGATGTTTTAGAACACTGAGCATTGTTATATAATAGGTTAGAAGCTCATTAAAGTTTAATTTCAATCTATCTCTCTTTCTTTCTTTCTCAAATATTACCATTGCTCGAACAAGCAGTTTCAAGGAACTACCTCTGACAGATGAAAGATGTTTTTTCCCTTGTGGTTTGTCAAGGTGAGAATATCTTATCTTGTTAAAAGAAATAAGCATACATGGTGTGCAGAAGTGTTGGGGTTTTAGAAAACAGGCACTAGGACTTTGTCAAGATGCCCATCACTTGTGTCTTGATTCCATTGCAGGTGTGCTATGTGGTGATGGCCAGCCTGCCCTGTCTCGTGAATTTCGGCTATCACTCTGGATTGAAGTTCATGTTTTCATCTTTTCACTAATTGTATTATGATATTGGCTGATCATAATTTGGGTTATTTGTGGCTGAAGGTGATTGCATTGACAGAGGAGCTTCTGGCAACTGCAAAACAGAATGATGGTAGTTCTGAACTTGTTACTGGGACTAGTGATGAAGCATCTCCTGATCTGCAACTTTCTGGGGGCACCTTTGATGTTAGTCCTTTTCCTAATTGCGTTTTTAGATGAGCCTTTCGATTTTGAGCTAATAATGAATAGAAGACCTTATATTCAAGTTGTAAGAGGCATTGCATCTTGGTATTCAATTAGTGTAACAGTGTGTACTCTAGCCTGGAAGTATAGAGTAATTGACATTGAGGATTGGGCTCATCTTGGATGGAAGAAACTAGCCATAATGATATTGGAGTAATATCTGAGCATCAATCCCATGTTCTCTATTCATGGTACTAAGTTCCAGGGTATAGAAGTCCTTCAGGCCATGTCCCTACTTATTATCCATTCCTCTATACGTACCCGAAATACAGTTATCTCTACTAGTTCAATAAAACTGCAAAGTTGCAAATAATTTTGGAAAAAACATATTTTGATTTTTGATGTAAAGAATGGCTATATTGTTTAGTCCTTGATGTCTTGCTGAATTATATTTATTTTGCATGAGTTGTCTTGAGTTATAATCTGATAATATTCTTTGTTGAATTCAGTCTTTTCTGAACTCTTTTCTGAACTCTGTTCATAATAAGAAAAAGGATATTAACTTTTTCCAGTCCCTTCTTATTCTCATCTCATCAGCCATGCTCATTGTCACAATAAATTTTATATGTCTAAGTTACTGGAAATCATGGAGAACATACACCCATAGTGAAAACTTCGTAAGCTATCAGTCATTGTGTGGTGAAAGAAGAACATAACCGTGATTGTGAAGAGAAAAGCCATGATATGCACTCCAGGGAACAGGGAGAAAAGGGGCTCCTTAGACTAACAAAACCACTTCCACCCGTGGTCATTGCTTTTCTAATAGTCTTTGTGGAGAGAACACCGATTTACCAGCTTTTGAAGCCACTAGGGGGTGGGGGTGACTGGGTGTTGAAGGAGGTGCCTTTATTTTTGCAAAATACCTATATTGAGTCATGTTTCTTGAACAATTATGTTTTTCCAACTTAGTTTCTGTATTATAATTTTGCTTTCTTTTTATCCTCTTTACAAGGCCGAGTCTAAGTTACATTCAAATTTTTAAGAACATAATAGTGATATACTCCCTCTGTTCTACAAAATAGTGCATTCTTTGCCATTTTGAGGTGTCCCCCTAATTAGTGTACACTTATTTCTTTGCCATTTTTGGACACAATTTCCATGTCTTTTATTCATGCTTTCTCCATCTACTTACAATTTCACCACAAATGACCCACCATTTCTTCACTCATGATACAATCTATCTAATAAAACCGGGCACCTTTTTCACTCACAATATATTCCAGCTAATATTTATTAAAACCCGTGCCACAACCAAGTGTGCACTATTTTGTGGGACGGAGGGAGTATATTTTATTAGACATCTTTGAGAAGGGAGGTCACTGTTTTGTAATGTGGTGATGCCTGATCTCAGTTGACAGCTTTACTATTGTTGAACTATGGTGTAATACCCATTAAACAGATGGCCTGAAGCCCTGAGCCATCAGTTTTGAGTGTCACCCCTTTCCGATGTTTGTTCGCAGTATGTGCCACGCATACTTCTTGTCCCCCCTCATTCCCGTAGTACCAAACACTTCAACTACTCACGTATTCAAAGTTTCAAATTGAACTTGAGTGTACTTTATCTGATCACTAAATAAATCCTGGTTCTGGGCATCACTGCCATACATGCTGATGTGACTACTTTTATTGGCATTCCCTTGCAGAAACCAAGAACTACTGCTATTAGTGGTGATAAATTTCCGCTTGGCATCAAAGTCCAAGCAGTCTGGAGCGAAGATGGAGAGTGGTATTTATAGTGTATATATGTTTTTGCTGGGTTTTGTGTCTATTAATTAGTAAAGATGTCTCTATCCTTCAGTTTCTTTATCTCTTCTCCCTCTTGTTTGTGGTTGATTTAGATTGAATGTTCAGGTACGATGCAACCATTGTGGCTCATACTCCAAATGGGTATTATGTCAGCTATGATGGATGGGGTAACAAGGAAGAGGTATAATTTATCTTCCTTCTCACATGGTGCTTTTTCGAACATTAAAGAAAACAAAAAAAATGGTTTTAACTCTGCAACATACCAGGAATAGGAAAGGACCCTATAGAACTTTGTTAAATTTTAAACTTTTTTTCCGACCTGGTCTACTATCTGACATACTTGTCTGGTTCATTTATCACACACACACCCTCAATCCCATGAATTATATCCAAGCGCTGCCTAATCTTTTGCAGCATCATATAGTAATGTGATTTTTTGAGATTACATTTAGAAGGTGGTGAATCAACCACATAGCTTCTTTGCATAGGAAAGTTGAAAATGTTTGTTTGAAAGATTTTAGGATTCTTGATTGGTGATTCCAGGTGGATCCTGATAATGTTAGACTTATCCAAGAAGGCACTGCAGACCCGTTGCTGGAAGCTGAAAAGATTGCTGTGGCTACAAAAGAAGCCCTTAAACGGAAGATTGCCCAATCTGCTAGCAAGGACTTTGAGACCTGGACTGTTCCTGCGAAACTTCAAATTGATCCTAATGATCCTGAGGATGTGGTATGTTTGGATTTGCAGCTCATTTTATAGGGATTATGATCAAATTGGTCTCTTATTAAAGGAATTATGACCAACTTCTCCCTGCAAATTAATTTGTGCTTGTATGATGAGTTATCAACTAACTATAATCCAACTGTTATATGAAGGGGATGTTTAATTTTATTCTCCACTAGATGAGCTAAGAATGGGATCTGACACTGATTGTCCCAACTCATGCTAAATAGTACTGGCATTATGTTTCCATTGAATCTTGTAAATTGATTTATGTGTTGCTGTCATTATTATGCAACGCTTCTGACAATAGATAAATAAATAATTTGCTCATTTTGTGCTTATTTTGTGATGTCTTCTTTATTTATCATATTCCTGGCTTCTGTTTGCTCAAGTTCAAGTTCTCGTTTCTAGGGAGGCAATGGGTCAGATATGATAAATCCTCATCTCTGTTGGAGGATTGGGTGTCTATACATGCTACCAAGTAGCCTATTATTATGTTTTCCACATATATATTGTAAGAAACAATTAATTAATAATGTTTGTGTCCAACCATCATCCAAAGTATATAGAATCAGATCTTGTGAAGTTGTATTAGTTAATTTCTTTGCCATATCCAATCACCACAGTTCAGCAAATAAGTCAGGGTTCTTAAAAGTAAATAAATTTAAGAGTTTGTTGCAAAAACAATTACCACATATGTCCCAGTTTGCAATCACAACACCACTTTTTAAGTGTTACAAAAAAATCATAATCTATGGATTTGTTACAATTCGGATCACCCCCAATATTTCCGGCTATTGGGAATCTGACGTGGATTAAAAGAAAGCCACGACATAGTTCCTCCAATTGCTACAGATCAATAAGTTGTGTATTTTTATTTTTTTGTGCAGCACCTTCGAAGTGGCATTGTAATTGCAAATTGGGTCATAGGTGGTGATTTCATTGCAATTAACCCTGAATATAAATTTATTTATATACATATATATAATTTAAGCAGGTGAGTTGGGGAGGGTATTGGTTCGTCATCCCCTAATCTTAAAATATCCGTACCTGATTACTGATGTTTAATTGCATCCTGGAACTCCCTTTATGCTCTCCAATAGGGATGAGGATAGGACCCATGATGGGGTTTGTGGAGAATTGCCATCCCTTATCACTTTATGGTTTCCTGTGTTTCTTTATATAATTTATTTTGTATTTTTCTCTTACACAGAAAGCTACAAAGCGTAAAAAGATACATGCATTTAAGTCCAAAATGCGTATGGAAGCAAAAGAAGTTACACAAAACAAGAGGCAGAATGCCTGGCAGCAATTCCAGACCACGAAAGGCAAAGCTAAAAAGGTGTGTTTACTATGCTGCCTGCTTGTGGTTGTGTTGCACACCTCTTTATATTGCAGCTGACTGCTGATATGCCTGCAAGCTAGCAGTGTTCCCCCCTTTTTGTGTTGTTTTTAAGAGAGCATGCACCACCTTTTATGCGGGACTCACTCTTTTGCGCTCACTCACACCCACAAACACAAATTCTGTCGTGTACACAATGCTGGTATATGTGTTTGTATTTTTCTTTTTCTTTTGCTTTTCCCCGTGTCTAAATGTGCTTAAGTGCATAACTCATAAAAGCATAAGAACCTACAAGTGCATGCAATGCTATTCTCTGCTATGAACTATCTTAGTGATGGAATCTTGAATCTTCAACCAATTTGCTTCGATTGCATATGTGGCATAGCCCCTTTTGTTACCACTGGCAATAGTATCCTCTTCTGTTTAATGACGATAACTAAAAACTAATCAAATCTTTTTTCTTCTGTGCTCTGTTGCCTTCTGGATTGTTCACCACCATGCTTCCACTTGTGCAGTAATGTCATGATCTTCCACTATTTTTGCTTTTGGGTTTCCCTCGAAAAGCATCATAGATGTGGGGTTTTCAGTGGGCTTCAATAAACCAAGATTGTGGAAGAAATTTACATCAATGGTTGAAATGAAGTTTAAAATCCTACTTGTGCTACACCAACATGCATTCTATGACGCATCAGTATGTGACTGGATGGCTAATGTAGTAGGAGCTTAAATGTTACATGGATGCTTGTTTTGGAGAAGATGCATTCTGTCCTGCTAGCTGCATGTATCTCACTTCTGTTATTTCTTTCTTCTTTCTGTCATTTACGTCTTTTGTTTGCTTTCTACACTCCAAGCTATACTCTCGGGGGAATCTAGTGACCAAATGGTAGTAATGCTTGAGACTTCTTTACAATCTGCAAGACAAGCATTTGTCTCGTGTGGTTTCTTTTCAACAAGGTTCTTTTTTTCATGTACTCTATTAATTTTGACTTTGTCCCTAAAGGTTGGTTTCTTCTCCGGCCGAAAGCGCGAGAGCATATTCAAGTCTCCTGATGATCCATTTGGGAAAGTTGGAGTGACTGGAAGCGGGAAGGGTTTGACGGAGTTTCAGAAAAGAGAAAAACATTTACATCTTAAAGGAGCAAATATGGAAAGTGCAGATGATTAATGTAAATCTTTCTGTTGTGTAGATTTTTATGAGGATTGTCTTTTCTGTGCAAATTGTGATTGCACTAGCACAGATATATATGAAGATGCTGGCTGGTTCGTAATTAAAAAATTTCTATAGATGCCATCCATAATAGATGTACTTTAATTGGCAAGCGCAATGCTACTTCTGTGTTATGCTCGTGCTGTTCGATAATTAGCTGTTCGTCTATCGATTACAACGGCATGTCGGCCTCGATTATAACGGCATGTCGGCCTTTTCTTTTTTAAGATGCATCTGATTGGTGATCGCTTATTTCAACAACTATCAATAGATGGTGTTTGAAGATCCAATATTTGTACGTAGATAGGCATGTCAGTCCGACTCGAAAACGATAGATTGGCTTGTATAGTTCAAAAAAAAAAGGGTGTAGGTTGAAAATTTCTAGACCAAAAAAAAAAACTAATTGAACCAAATGGAAAATAGATCAGGCTTCATAGTGTAGCTTAAAAGCTAGGTGAGTTTATTTAATTAATCTACATTTTATCGTGATTTTGTCAAGAGTTTGCTACTTTGGTTTTGAATTTTATAATAAGATATTTTTGGATGCTTGTCAAATCGTTAAGCCAATTGAGGTTGATAGCTATACTAATTTTTGCATCTAATACGAGTATAAGAATCTTAATTCAGAAAATATGATATGTTTTTGTTAAAAGAATGAATAATTATCTCAAAATACACCAACTTTGAATTTTGTATGGAACTGCATCAAAAAAATCAGCTTAGAAACACATGAATTTCACTATTTTTGCAATTGAATTTCAGCCTAAAATTACATTAATTTGCATAAAAACAAAAATAAAATAAATAAGATAAAAAAACATCCCACCTAAGACTATCCCCAGCGGTGACCCTTGATAAGGGTCACACGCAAACCAATAACAAATTTTAATTAAAAAAATTAAGAAAGTCACCAAAAATAAGTGACCCAAGGCTTCGACAGCCTCCTAGGTCAAGAAAAAA
>JAYDZE010015652.1:0-10128 GCA_034509125.1 Monilaria moniliformis
GTATTAAAAATAACTACTTTATCGAACTCGTTCGTACCTCCATACGATTACATATATACGTCTAGAAGAGACCTATCATTGGGGATGTTAGAGGCCGAGCCCAGGTCGAAAACAGCAGAAGCCCAGCATCTCCAGCCCAACTTCGCGACCCTACCCGCGACCCGACCCTCGAACCCGCGAAGCCGACCCGCGAACCCGCGTTCAGGGTTAGTGTTTCTGCTCTGCACAAACCGCCGCGCCGCGCCGCCCCCGTTTTTCTCGCCTTCCTCGTCGCACCGCCGCCACGGCCACCTCCGATTCCGACCGCCAACATGTCACCACCGTCGCGTCATCGCCCAGCACCACGAGCCGCCATCGATTTGCCCAGAAAATGACACAAAACTGGTGAGGGAGCGAACGATTTTTCCGGGTATGCGAGGGAGTTTTCTACGCGTTCGCGCCGCTCTAGCGGCCGAGCCTCGCCCCCTCCGCGGTCCCAGCCTTCGCCCTCCTTCGTCCGACACACCGGTCGCCCAACCTCGCGCCGCCGCCGTCGATTGCCCAGCAGTTTCGACGAGCGGAGGTTTGTTGACGTGGGGCTTTTCTTGACCGGAAACTGTGGTTAACAGCCACTGTTTTAGCTGCAGTTCGTCCGGCAGTCGTGCTCCGCCCCGTCGACCGGCATCGTTGCGCCGTTGCCGGAAGTTCTTTGTCTGTGATCGGAGAGCTTGAATGGAATCCAATTCCGTTGAAATATTTTTAACTCATAAGATCAATTATGAATCTAGATATATTTCCTGTCTATTATTCCGCTGCGTGTCATTAGATGACGACAGGAAAACCTAACAGTGGTATCAGAGCATATAATCACACAACAGTTAAAACGACTTACTTGTTGTGTAGTTTGATTTCCACGTTCAATCGAATCCGGCATCCTGCAGGTGAACCCACCCAGTGGATCAACACCTGGTTTATGGTCTGGCCATCTTCAGTAGTTGTGCGATGATGGAGTACTCGTTCGGGCAAATACGGGGGGGTCGATGCTAAGAAGCTTCACCGGAAGGGAAGGTTCGGCCAATGTGGTGTCGATTGTCTTTTTAAGAAGGGACGCGTGAAAAACGCGGTGAACTTTGGACCCTGCTGGAAGTTGTAAGCGATAAGCCATTGGACCGAGGCGCTCCAGAATCTAAAATGGGCCGAAAAATGAAGCGCGAGTATCCGCGTATTTTCTTGAAAAGGGGATTTTTGTAGGTGTGGCAGAAACTTGAGGAAGACTAAGGTGGCCACCGAAAATTCCACATGACGATGATGTTTGTTGGCCAAGCACATTATGCGTTGTTGCGCGCATTCCAAATGGAAACGCAAGTTTGGAGGGCGACATCTCATGCAGGAAGCTCCCGAGCTACTGCAGGCACACGAATCTCGCCCGATAGGAAATTATTGAGTGTTGGAGGGGGTCACCCATAAACTATATCGAAGGGTATGTTATGAGCGGCCGTTTGAAAACCTGTATTGTAGCAGAATTTCGTCTATCCCAGCCATGTGCTCCATTTTACGGGTCTATCGGACGAAAAGTAACGCAGAAAGATCTCGAGACATCTGTTACGCACTTCTGTTTGACTTTCAATTTTCGGATGTTACGCTGAACTCATGAGCAAGGACGTGCCAGCTAGGCGGAACAATTCTTGCTAGAAGGTGATGAGGAATATCATGTCTCGGTAGGAGATGATTGACTCCGAGAACCCGTATAGGCGCACGATTTCCTGGGTAAAGGCATCAGCTACCTGTTTGGCCAAAAATGGGTGGCGTAAGCCGATAAAATGTGCGTACTTAGACAGGCAGTCCACGACCACCATGACACAGTCAATTTTGAATGTGCGTAGTAGCCCTATAATATAGTCTATGTTGATGTCGTCCCAGATTCGGGTGGGAATTGGCAAGGGGGCAGCAGGTCAGCGGGGGCCTGGATGTCGTATTTGTTTCGTTGACATATGGTGCATGCGGTGACATATTGCGTGACATATTTCATCATACCGGACCAAGAAACGTTAGCGGCTAGGCGTCGATATGATCGATAGGCTCCGGCTGATGTTGTTGCGACAGCCCCGAACCAATTAATATAAAGTAAAAATGGTGGTTCGGAAAATAGACGTATGTGGGTGATATTGTGCGAAAGTGAGTACTTGTGGGCGGAAGATAGAGTGACCCTCAAACTAATACCGAAGTTCGAATCTATTTCAAAAATATGACTACCTCTCTTCTAACCTTCGGGGGGTGTTGATACTACTTCCTACGACTCTAGATAGACTCGACCTTTTAGAGATATACCTTATATATCCTTTAAGATATCATGTAAAATTGTAAATCTTTTACAAAAGATAAAGACGCTTATCTTTTAATAAGATAAATTTTAACAAAATATAAATATGAAATAAATATGTTTATCTTCTAATAAGATAAAAAAATGTTCTCATTTAAAAATTTCTCAATATATAATTATATATTAAATCTACTCGATTTATCTAGTATAATGTGTTATATATATAGCATGTGTTACTTCATTTCATAAATTGTTTTAGTTATAAACATAATACTTGACATTTCTATAGATACACTCTCTCTGACGCAAATATAGTATTATCCACACATTAAATCCAAAATCGGAAGTAGCCAAAGATGTACGGATATTATATCTGGACGTTACCTGTGTGTTTCAAAAGTCGACTTTTCCTTCATGTAGCTTTGTGGAAAGTTTGATGCTTTTTTTTATGTGAAAAGTTTGATGTTAAATAAACTATCTCACAATAAACTTTTTGGAGCTGAAAACGGACGCAAGGCACAGTTAATAAAAAAAATTCAATATTTTAGAATATAATTAATAGTGTCAAAATAGTTTAAAATTTAAAGTGATATTCACTCTTTTAACTATATCGACATCTCAAGTGGAGAAATTTCTTATCATATCGAAACTGCCAATAATAATGGATAGGGTACTTACTTCTATTAAACCAATGTAGTCATAATTTCAAGGCATATAAAGAGAAACTACAACATCAAGAGGTATATATTGCTACAGCGAATAGGAGTCTTCGGATGAGGATAAAGAACTAGGGCTCGCTGAAGAAATTGGGGCACGAAAAATTAGGGCTCATCTTTTAGGCACTTCTCTCTCTCCTGTACATTCTCCCTCTACTCTCCTCTGCACACTCTCTCTCTTCTGTACTCTAATTGTCTAACACTAGGATCATAAGTTTGTATCTCTTAGTGGCAGCTTGGTGTTGGGTTCTTATTTCTGTTTGAATGATTCTGGCTTGTATATGGCTGGAGAAATTTCTTCATCTTTGTTTCCGTTGTAGCTTTTGGTTTGTTAGGATCTCAAATTATGAGTGGCATTAACTACTAGGTTCTGTCCCTGATTCATCCTATTACACATTAAGGAAATAAAAAGCATTTGTTATTCGTAAAATCCATCTGTAACTTGTGATATTTATTTAATATCAACAACATGATTGAGAAGCTAGTGTAGCATTGTAGCTTGATGATTGCCTATTTCTGACATGAGATACATGCTAAAATCTGCAAGCATCTTTTACGGATCAAATATGGGATCTCATTATAAACAATTGGTCCATAAATCCCACATTGTTGTCTTAACTAAATGACATACATTCGTAACAATTTGACCCCCCTTAAGGGCCAATGTCCTTGTTGGTCATGGCTGACTCCTTCCCCAAGCCATCACTTCGAGTTGGCTCCCGAACGTCTTTGTTGGTCACGGCCACGTTGGTCACGGCTGGCTCCTTTGCCAGGCCACCACTCCCAGTAGCGTATCCAGGATTTCTAATTTGGGGGTGCGAGTTGTACGATAAATAATTACATAACATGTAAAAAATTAACATAAATGATAAAACTAGTACATTTTGAATCATTGTTATAGTTTAAAGTTATACATTTCAAAATACAAAACAAAATTACATAACATCTAATTTATTTTTCGATGAGTCTTCATTTCTTCAAATCGATTGACAACATCGTCATCAGAAACTTGTAAAAACATATCTTTCTCAATGGAAGTAACCAAACAATCATTCAAAGATTGGGGTAGTAAGAAAATTAGGGCTTAGAATTAAGAATTTTGGGTTTAGATATAATAGATGGGGGTACATTACTAAATTAATAATATTCTTATATAATTATAATAATAATATAATACTATTATTTTTTTGGGGGGGTACAACTGTACCCCCTTGTTCCTAGGTGTATACACCCCTGGTTATACTCATCATTAGTGGTTTGTCTGCTATATTAGATTACACTCTCTCCGTCCATCATAAAATGTTTTATTTTGCTGAAAGTGGATATCCACAACTAAATGTCTTATTTCACTTTTTCTAATTTTGATAAATAGATTTAACATTTCACTAACTCATTTCATTCACATTCCATTATAAAACTAATATATAAAAGTGAGCTTCATATTCCACTAATTTTTTCACCCACTTTTATTCACATTTATTAATGAAATCAAACAGTTTCTTAAAATTCATGCCGAGTCCAAATAAGACAATTTATGGTGGACGAAGGGAGTGTTATATTTGTAGTTAACATAATAGCTCATTAAAGATTAATTATATTCATTTTTATCCTAACTGAATGAAAAAGTTTGTAATTTCAAATTAATAATATCTATTGAAATTACTTTATAGGAAGCCCATTTTATATAATTTTGTCAAAAATCAACACCTTTTGCAAAATTATTAAAAGAAAAGGAAAAAAAGTCCATCCTAAGAAGTGTTTTGATGCTAAGTTACAAATAAATAATGTTATATATTTGTTGCACCACGGGATACATTTGATTTGAATATATTTTTAATCCTATATCAATATTATCTTTGGCATGATGTAATAAAATATTTTTGTAATATAAAATCCATTGTTTGTATGATGTCTTATATTATATAGAGAATTTCAATTTCTAAAATATTCTTATAGTTTAGGTTTTAATTGTCGTGATTATGATTAATTTAGTCTACTAATATATTACTATAGCTTAAAATTGTGACCATCAACACGTGTCCCACCTAAGAATTATACGAGTAGAACGAGCCTCATTGAAAAAGATGGAACTAATAAATAAATCTGAGGTCAAAACACTTTGGCACCTAAACTTTTTTTATTGTTTTGAATTTTCAAATAATCAAATGATAACTAAGCATATTAAAGAATTCTACAAGAGAATAGTAAGATATAATTACATGCATGTAAATTTACATGATGCATTTTAATATTATTTTTAGAAAATTATATATCATTTTGCAATAATTCCTTATAATTGTAAAATCTATTAATTAAATGCTAATAAACTAGGATAGTCATGACAGGTTTGATGTTAAGTTGTCTCAAAGAAAATAAATTTAGTGAAGTGTTAAATATTATTGAAAAGAAGATTGGGACTTTAAATTATATCTCCACTTTATTTTGGCTTATTAAATGCTAATATAATATATCCACGGTAGGAGTCTAGGAGAGGGGTACCCTTGACTTCAAATGTACACTTTAAAAGACCAAATTTAGGTTAATATATAGCCTAGCCCAGCTCTATAAGTTAGAGAGTTGAAGCTGTTGTTCTGGGTGTTCCAAAACATAGGTCAGTCCAATTAATGAAGGATGACAGTAGATAGGAAGCAAATGCTTGCTCTACTTTCATTAGACGCCTCTATGAGTTTGTTTTACTTATTTTTTCAACTATAGTAATAGTATTTACAAAATATTATATAAGAATATGGATTTATTTGGTGCACACTAAAAATAAAGACCATAAACACCAAAATAAATAAATAAAACCAAATATTTGAAGGGACATATATATACTAACAATTAATATAATACAAAACAAATGAACATTGAATGTGATACAAAATTACCGAGAGTTATTAGCCATGTCGCAATCGATGATCGGTGTCACGATGACCGTCATCCGTCACAACTCGTTGATGGCTGCTATTTCGGACAGCAGCACCGCCGGACATTCATCACAACATGTTGCAATGGACAACGTAATTCGTCGCGACCATCCATCGCAAACTGTATCAAGTGACTAAAATGTTCGGATTCTGTGACAGTTTTGCCATTGCTACGGTACAAATTTTTTGTGGTGTTTCTTTTTCATTTTATCCACAAAGCACATTTTTCTCATTTTCATGTAACTTCACATTTTTCTCATTTTCATGTAACATCTTTTTCATTTTCATTTTATCCACATATATGCAACTCATATCTCAAGTGAAAGATTATGAAAAGACTTTTAAATTGATATATGTAAAAGATAAATAGAAAATAAGTATGCTATTATGACTTTTGCTTGGTACGTAAGATAAAAAGAAGGATAAAAATAGTTGAAGTGTTCGGTTGTATAGATTATATCATAGATAAGGTGTAAAATGACCATTTTACCCTCTTCAAAATATAAATATATTTTCAAATTAAATAATAAATAATTATCTCAATTATTAATTTACTAAACAAAATTATTGATTTATTAATTAATAATAATATTAACTGAATAAATTAATCAAATGAAAAATATATAATGAATTTATGTTATTACTTAACGAGATTAGTTAATTAGGTAATAAATGATTAATTAAATCTAATACCAGATATTTATCTTAATTAATGAAATTTTTACATTCGTGAAAATATGATTGTATTTCTAAATTTAATAACAAAATTATCTTAATTATTAACTTATTAAACTAAATTATTTAATTGAAGATATTTTTTAACCAATATTCAGACTTAAATACATTTAGTAACAAATTTATCATATTAATTAATGAGATTAGTTAATTAGGTAATAAATGATTAATTAATGTTTCGTTAATAAGCAGTCAATGCTCTTCTCCATGCCAGTGACCCCGATTATGGCGACGACCAATTTCGACAACCTAGATTCCGACGACGACCAGTTCCGGCAACCCTGATTCGAACAGAACACCAAACACCCCCAAAATCAATCAACCAACAACACAGAGCCGGAGAAATCAAAACCCAAACATCTAAAATCTATGCCCAAACCCTAAACAAGAGCAAAATCGAAATCCAAACACCTAAAATCGAAGAAAATCGCACAAGAACGGAGAAATCTAGAAACGGAGAAACAAGAAACAGAATCAAATTTGATATTAGAGGCTCAGATTTGAATGCTCAATCATCACAGCCTCACCAAAATAGCACAAGAACGGAGAAACCCTATAAACGGAGCAGCGGATAAACGTCGTCGGATCGTGGGTCTAGAACAAAAATAAGAATGGAGAAACACACCAGGACAGCCTGTCAAACCACAAACAGTGACCCCAGATCCGCCGGTCAAACCAGATTCGCCGACCAAACACACCAATACAACAAGTCAAACAAGATTCGCCGCCAAACACACCACACGGCCCCCTGGTGACCTCATTTCTGGCGACCCTCAATCGACCCAATTGAAGCAAAATCGACAGTGGTCATGGTGCGACAACGGCGGCCGCGAAACCCACCGCTACCGCCGCCAAACACACCACTACCGTCGGTCAAGCGACTCAAATTTACACGGTGTAAATCATCACCGCCGCGAGCCGAGGGGTAGATAGAGAGAGAGTCGCATGGTACAGAGTGAGAGTCGCGTGAGAGAGAATGAGGAAGAAGACAAGGGCAGGGATGGAAAACAATTGCTATCGGTAAAAGACAGATTGTGTATCAGAGGTCTCCTGCCGGATACAATAACATAGGGTTAGGGGATTTTAACATGCCACGTGGGCGTGGGGCCTGTGGTGTAACACGGGCAGGACTGTGAAAGAAACATGCTCAACAAACCAACAAATAAAACATGATAAATTATCATAACATGGGTTATCCCATGTAGCAAACACCCCATAAAATATTTGCAGTGCATCACATTGGTGTGCAACAGTAGTATATATTGTAGAAATTTTTTTTGTGTGATTTCTCACTTATCATGAATTTCAAGTAAATTTTATTTTTTTTGTACATAAAAACAATTGTGTTAAAAGTGATTATTTTATGATTAAAAGTCACTGTTTTAAAATTGACTATTGTTATAAATAAGAATAATTATTGTTATAAATAAAACTAAGTTCCAAATAAAAAGTGACACTTCTTAAGATTAGAAGTGACAATTGCAAAATTGATAGTTATTCTTACTATAAGCTACTATTGTCACGAATAAAAGTTACTACTAAAAACATAAAAAAACAAAAAAACAAAAAACAAAAAACAAAAGGATCGGATCAGATCAAACATGAACCCGAATTGGTTCAACCCAAGTGCACTGTGCACGTCACGTGCACGGGAGGAGTGCCGCTCTTTATCGTAAGATGACAAGGTATAATAAGATGACAAAGTATATTGTTCGATCCTAAATAATATGACTTATTTATCTTAACAAAAATCAAGAATTCCTAAAAAAATTTCTGAAGAAACTGGGTAATAAAAATTTTGGGTCGTCGTATGAAAGATAGTATGTAGGGGAGGCGTCATCATTAATGAGTCGTTTCCATTTTTCCAATAATCACATTAATGGAGTAGTAAACGCTTTAAATATAATCGTTCCACACATGATATATGGTTGAAAATGGCTGTAAGTAAATCACATCTGTCTCTCTCTCTCTCTCTCTCATTGAGGACACACTTTCTTCCATCCATACATTCCAAACGATTCATTACTACCACTCACCACAAAAATCCAAATCCTGAATTTCAAGATATTTCTCTTCAACTAATTAACGCAATTAAGCCCTTATTCCCCCTACCATTCGCCCTTTTATTTTGCTACTATTACTAGCATGCGGATTGCGGTCGAAGGGAATATCACATTAATGAGACATGAAATTTGTTGATGCTATTGCTACTCCAAGGTCCAACACCTTCATCTTCTCCAACTTTCTATCCGTTGACCATCATATGTGTGTATATACAAATATTTATTTACACAAAGCCAATACACGCCGCAATAATTAATTAAGGATTTAGTTAAGATTTCATAATTTTGTATTATGATTTATTAATCATTATTTAAATTTAATTAGGACTGATCCATGAATGCATCCGAATACATAGAGGTGTGCCTCTTTACACGAGGGATAATTAGTATTTCCAGAATGTGCAAATAATTTGCTATTTTTACCCTAAAAGTAAAAGGTGTCCCAACGTTAGTAAAATAATCTAATGTTGGATCCATACATAGGCATTAAAGTGCGTATCCATGACTAATAAATAGTAGATAGTACCGTAGTCGCCGAAATCAAGAATAGCAAATTGTAGATACAAATTAAATATATATATTAACAAAATAAAAATACATGTAATAAACACTAAACAAGTACCATTAAGTTGGGACTTTGAATAGCCAAAAAGGAAAAATTGTGAACCAATATTAATCTTTCTTTGAAAATAGAAAAAAATAAGTACTAATTGTACGCCTAGTTTGTAGCGCTTTAATAATTAATACCAATTAGTAATTAATATAATGGCGGGCATTTAATTACAATAGATCCATCATTTATCACATATAATTGAAATTAATCCTTTTTTTCTCCCCCAAACAAGAAGTGAAGTGTTGATTATTCCTGATAAACCCACAAATATTTCATTATCACGAGTTTGAAACCACACGTGATTTATGGAGACTATTTATTTGTTTCAACACTTCTCTCTCCACAAAAAACATCTTGCAATTCAATTTGCATGAATCCTCAAGTAATTACCTCGAATTTGGAAAGAAGAACATTTTCAAACAAAAATGGCAACTAACTATGCATTGGCTCTCTCAACTCCAAAATCACTCTTCACTTGTCTCAAACAATCATCACTTCATTGCAGATTTGCTCCAATAAATAATCAGTCCCAATTTCCCAAATCTTGTGATGAAAAACATGTTCTTTTTTCAAATCCAAACTCAAATTTCAGCGCCACAAACCTCGTACACAACTTGTGCAGCAGCAGGAGATTGTCCGACTTCAAGCTCCGATCGGCGGCTGTGCCGGAGAGTCGAGACGAGAGGGCGAAAGCCGAGAAATTGATCAGGACATTGCAGCTTGCAGCCATGTTTGGTGTCTGGTATATGTTGAATATATACTTCAACATCTTCAA
>JAYDZE010015663.1:0-28257 GCA_034509125.1 Monilaria moniliformis
TGTGGAGACCATACACATCACTTATTTATTTTTCAAAGAAAAATAAAACTTAGTTGTGATTATCGCTTAGTCATTTTTGAAAAAGAGGTTTTTGCATAATTATCACATAAAGCAGATAGGCAGATAATATCCACTTCACATCAGATAACACATATCAAATAAAGCAGGAAATAAATAAATTACAACCCCTTTACATTTGATAAACTTATCCAAACCGGATAATTATTAAAACAAATCTAGAAAAATTTAATTATATTCAAAATATAATTAAATCTCAACTACTATAATAAAATCTTTAAAAAAATAAAGCTTAAAATTAATACTTTTATGTATTGCATAAATCAATATTTATATGAAAGGACTCTATTTATAGAACTTAAAAAAAGATTAATCGAAAAGAAAAATTTTGTTAACAAATTTAAGTTAAGAAGAAGACAAATTAGAGTTCATGTGAGTTCTTTATTTGAGATTGTGATTTTATTTTCTTTTTATTCTGCACATAATATATTAATAAATAATATCAATAACTACATAATTAAAAAAACGTCACCCAATTTCTTTTAAGAACTAATCTCTCTCTCTTTCACTAGGATTTGATGAGGAATTCCACTAACAGAATCTCATAAAATGACATTCAAATTTAATTCAAATTAATTCTACTTCTAATTCACTAGAACACATACAAGCAAGTAGTAGATAGAAAATAAACAAGCCACATACATGCTCCTAGGGTTCATCTTTTTACCTTATTCGGAATTTTCCACAACAATTCAACCTTCACATCTTCGGGTCTATTTTCTCTTACGGTTTGAATATTGTGTGTGCAATATTCTATCAAACCTAATAGTTTGGGGTGGAGAACACAAATCAACTCACTAACACTTTTTATGGGGGGTCGATTATGTGCTTGAAGAAGTAGTGAGCAACTTTCGTCTCCCACCACCTATTTATATGGAATGGCGGGTTAGGTTAGAGATTATAAGGATAATTAGGAGTTAGCCTCCCAATGAGCATAATTCTTTAAGTTGAGCCCTAACTTAATTAAGTCTCCTAATAGTAGTTGACTCCATTATAGAATTAATATTGAACTAACGAGCATGATCCATATTACGAATATAACTCATTTTAATTAATTATTTCTCATGTTAAGATTTCTAATATCCATTAATTAATGCAAGCTTGCTAGTAACTTTAATTAATTAATTTCTTTTTTCAATAGTACTACAACTAAAAACCTTATTTACTATATTGAAAATTAATCCAACTGGCCAGTTTTGTATAATAAAGTCTTTTCGAGCTCCTTTTGGGGATATTATCAATTTATGTCCTCTCGCGGCACGATTCTGTGGAATAACAATATTAGTACTCCTCATAAACTAATTACAAGACATAGAAAAAATCACACTTTCTAATATATTAAAGCAGTGCATAATCATTAATTTATACTCAATGTTAGTTACATAAATTGAAATATAAGAATCACCAAGACCTCATACTTCCATTAATTGGCAGGGAAGTATTTATCTCACTATGAATTCGTTTTAGTTCTATACCACACCAGTATCATTAGTTAGCTAAGATAAGCGTAAAATGTCGGACGGATATTGCCGTCTTTCGCAATAGATTGTCCAAATTTATCTAGGCCATGACGAATGAAAAATCTTATGTGATCATTGATCAACCAATAAGTCTACAATGCACAAATTAGACTTCATTTCTATATAATATAATCAAGAGAGAATAAAATGCAAACTTTGTGGCAAAATTACTTTGTTCTCACTAATAAAGGATAATGATTTTTATATAAAAAACAATCTAAAGCATGCTTTTCAGTATTCAAATCAATAATTTTCTTTTAATTTCATAATTATCGAGTATAGTAGATTTTACTGGGAATACAATTATTTTATAAAAGAATTATACATTAAGAATGGTAAGTATTGATGAGAAATGAGGATCATTTTTAGATAGGGAAGAGTTACACTAAAACTCCTTTTAAAATAAAAATGACAAACCATAAATTCTCTGTGGAGTATGTATGAATTCGTTGTAAAAATTTATAAACTCAAAAATTGAAACTTTTATCCCTTAATAATGAACCCACCATATTTTGTTTTAGCAAAATGACGAACCCGCCTTATATATATATATATCCAAGTCTTACGTTATGTGTAGTACCTAATCACATCCATCAATCTCATACATCCTATGGCCCAGATTTTTTTTCGCTTTTTTTTTAGGTTGATGAGCTCTACTTTTACTATAGTAATAGTGCAATCATATCTCAATTTGTTATAAGAGTCGAAAGAACATGCATATTGTTAAACATAATATTGCATATGTAACACCTTTTACTCGATTACTGAATAACCAAATAAGTGGCGTCACGATCAGACAAGTTATATACATTTTCTGAATATATTAATATTATTATCAATTCGATCAGTCAACGAAATTCAAATATTTATATCTGCAATTTAAAACTGATAATCCTATTTAAAAAAAATGGTAAATGTATATAAAAGTGTAAAACATGCACATCAGTTAATCGCGACCATAATATATATACATCAAAATCCTGACATGACACATGTTCTATTATATTCAACTATTTACCCAAAAAGAACAGTGACTTGACGGGGTCGCAACTGCTGGACTATCGAGGACTTAATCTGCAAAAAATAGCCTGTAGTGGGGTGAGCACAGTAGCTTAGTAGAATATTAAACGTTATATCTAAATTTCTGAAATTAAATAAATGCCATGCAACCTATAATTATAAAATATGATTCTATTTTTCAGTTTTATCAGACAGAAAAGTAATTCATACTTCATATCAAATAAATAACAATTTCAGTAATAAAACCCAATTCAGTACATCATAGCTTTATTAGAAACTGAATAACAGATAACCTCATGTAGTTTCCATGATTTCAAATTATAACAAATAATACAAAGTAACATATTTATCAGAGCACACATAAGCACCTATAGCCCCAAAACATGCTAAGCACTGACATGGGACTAGATACAGATCACCCAATTATGGCGCAGATCTCAAAAGGCTTAAATTAATTAACGGAACACCACAAGGGCATATTCAAATCGAATCACCACAAGGGCGTATATCAGATAACAGATAACCCTCGCTTCGGTTATCCAGAAGACAAGTGATTGAATATGTAGTACTGTTGTCCTATGGTATGCCAACTATACCCAATGAGACACTGAAACACGGGTCGTAAACAAATACATCATACGTTTCAAATATTATAAATATCGAGTCATAATTTAATAATCACAGTCAGACATAAATTGCATGTCTATCACATAACATTCAAATTTTAACCAAAGCATATCATATAGACACATCATAATTCATGTTATCAATAATTTTTATTCCATATGCAATCGCATGAATTTAATTCAAGAAATAAAGGCCTAACATCTGATACACTACCTCGTGAAGCAAAATGTCCAGATTCGAAAGCTTGTCCTAATCCTAGACCTTATCTTTTACCCGGCTACTGCTTGGGGCACGATCACCTTGAATAATAATTTTTATATCAATCAATAACATTATATAATTAATAAAAATATTAACTATATTTTATACTTAATTATTTCTTTTAAATTAAGTATTAGTTATTTTATTTTAACAACTTATTTTAATAACTCAATTCATTATCATTAGAAGACAAATTATCATTCATTAATTTAAAAT
This sequence comes from Monilaria moniliformis, assembly GCA_034509125.1. Classification (NCBI taxonomy): domain Eukaryota; kingdom Viridiplantae; phylum Streptophyta; class Magnoliopsida; order Caryophyllales; family Aizoaceae; genus Monilaria; species Monilaria moniliformis. The sequence continues at coordinate 3,723 of JAYDZE010015663.1, forward strand.
ATTATTTAAATTTCAAGCTAATTTTGTTATGGATTTAAATTTTTTCCCTAACATTTTTAATTTAAGATCAACTTCTTATTAATTCTTTTTAGCCTATTTGCTATTTCATTTATCCTAGCCTGTTTAGCATTTTTTTTTTAACTTTTCTTAACCCAAACACTATGTATTGTAGGCCCAAATCAATTTTCTCGGCCTAATTACTTTATCATCTTCTAATCCAATTAATAGTTAGTTATAGAGGCCCACATCTTAATTTTACTTATTAGGCCCAAATACCTTACTAGTATCCAATCTATTAACATAATTATTTCTAGCCCATTTAACTTTCATTTTCAAGACACAAGATTTCATTCACCATCTTCATTTTTTTTCTTAGACAAACAATCGTGAGCTTCCTTTCTATAGCTATTGGTCCTTTCTAACATAACATCAACCTGTACCGACTCCCATCTTAGACTAATCTTTTACCATTTCTATTTATGCATTTATCAATCCCCAATTTTTCAAAGGTGAAATTATTTAATTAAACAAATGAACTGGTATTAAAATAAATATATATGTATATATAGTGTGTGATGTAAAAGGCAGTGGCAACTTCCGGCTGAAGGAAGAAATATAACCGACAATGATGACAGCCGAGATTGGCGGTGTCCTGAAAGCTGTTTTGGGGATGTTAGAATCCTTAACTTTCAGCTGATAATACCCTGATCGAATATCAATCTTTGATAATACACTCGCTCCTCTTAGCTGACCGAACAAATCACTAATTCTTGGCAATGGATATCGATTTTTGATTGTCACTTTATTCAGTTGCCTATAGTCAATACACAACCTCATTGATCCATCATTCTTCTTTAAAAAGAGTATTGGTGCCCCCCAAGGTGATATGCTCAGCAGTATGAATCCTAGATATAGTAACTTCTTCAAACTACATTATTGTTTCCTTTTAATTACAATTCATAAACTTGTTATTTTGGTTAGTCAAGATAGTATAAATTGGTTGATGTCATAGTAATTAAGATTGAGTATAAATTAATATCCATGGATGCGATACTCTTTCTTACTATATATATATATACCATAATTGCACCATTCACTTGTGGGTTAGCTTTAGTCGAAATAAAAGGTCGATCAAACTTTTATGCGCCGTTGTCGAGGATTAATTTGTTTGAATTATGACATTGTGATAAGATTGATTGTGCTACTCTAGACATTGTTTCTCTTTTTAAGTTCTTTTATTTTCTTTTATAATTACCATTTTTATTCTTGTGCACTATTGGTGTTGATAGGCAGTACATGCACACTAGCTCCAAGAAACAACTTTTGGAGCCCATAACTTTGAAATTGAAGCCTTTTGCCACCAAGAGAATGCATAAAGAACTATGATGGCTCAACATACTATCACACCCGAACAACTCGTTCAACAACTCCAGCATCAGTTACAGCTTGTGCAACAGTAGCTCAATGACCAAGAAGCCACATATCAGCAAGCCGAATGGACGCCTACTCAAGAGTTGTTCACTCAAGCACACGGATTGAGGCTAACAACTTTGAGCTCAAGCCATCGCCATCGGATTCCAATCCCGCTAATGTGGCCCAACAAAAGGAGACACTAGCAAGGGAAGAGAGCGAGCGCGTGCGCAAGCTATGGCCAAGTCAAGATAGATATCGGCCGGCCAAAGGTCGATGGACTGGGGTCGAGAATAAAAGAAAGATCGGCCCAGCATCGAACTAGGATAGGATAGAGTTATCTTGATTGAGTCTTATCTTTTGTTTATCTTTGAGAGTAATTTTAATTAAGAGTCCTTGTGTAGCTAGACATCCATGATATCTTCTTTAACGGGCGTAACTAGAAGAAGTTATCACAAATCCGGCGTGTAAGTCGCCCACAAGAAGCCTCCGGTAGGACATGCCGGCCGAGCGATACACCTTAAGCAGAGAGCAGGCGGAGCCATCAAATTTCCAGGAACTGGAAGTAACCACAACCGAATTCTACGGAGCCGCAGATGACAAGCGCATGAAATCACTCGAGGTAACACTAGCCAAGGCGCCCCCTTCCGTATCATCCTATCCTGAAATCAAACAACTTGTCCAGCCATGTGGACAAGCTGGAGAATGCCGTGGGAGAAATTCAGGTGCAACTCGGGGCAATAGACATTACAATCGACTTGTGCTTCGAGCGCTTTCCTCGAAAATTAGAGGCCAGTCTAAAATAAAGTTCCCATCCCACCAAACAAGAACCTTCCACGGACGATACGAGCACCGCCCCAGAAAAAACAGAGTCCATAGGAAGCAACTTGACAGCCTAGTCGCCACCGAGCCAAACAAAAGAATTCTCCATGTGGTGGTAAGGAAGGCGACGAGCTAGTCAAGCGGCCATCTGTCATCAAAACCAGGTCCCCCGACGCAAGCAACCCGGCTGATACGACCCTACCACATGATCAAAAGATCGAAAGGGAGGATAAGGAAGCACAGTGCAAGGAGGACACAAACGTGCATGCGCCGGTACCACACACAATGGCAGTATTGTCAAACAACCGAGAAAGTCCAAGGGAGGGGGACCCGTTTGCCATAACTAAAGTGACGGACTTAAAAACAGAAACTAAACTGCAAACTACCTTCGAAGACATGCTAAACTAGATATTTTTTAAGACTTGCTAACTACGAAAGCTTGAAGACTTGAACGGAAATGGAAGCTTGTAATTCTTTACGGAAATGAAATACTCAAAGCGATTGAAATAGAACTAAAAATTTAACATTAAAACTGGAAATAAAAGCTGAGTTTCGATTACACTTGCTACCAAACAAACTTCAAGAAAAAGAAACGGCGACAGAGATTAAGCTAAAAACGATGCACTAACTAAAGCTATCTAAGGGATTCGGCTAAAGACTAAGAAACTGAAGAGCAAACTATCTAAGGAAGCTATCTAAAGTTGCCGAGAGCTCCTTTTCCAGCTGCTTTGGTTCGCCTTTTATAGAGCCGAGTGGTGGGTTTAGGAATCTGCTACTCCGCACCCCCACCATCCTTTATGCTGAGGCTTACTCCTCGGATGTGTTCGTGGCCTTCCGTGCATCTTGCCTTGCCCGTCTAGGCTAATTGTTGCTCCTGTTTGTCTGCCACTTGGTTTCTTTATGCGGTCCACAATCATTGCCTGCCTTTGCTTTGCCCAGTTTACCAGTGCTGTTACCCCACATTTTGCACCCAAAACTAGCACTTTTCACCACTAAAACAAGCGAATTAGACCGGTAAATAGGGTCCTTATTTGGGCTGATCACCTAGCACAATCACTTCACTCACCATAAAATGGCACTTCTTGTAGTTTAAAACTAAATTCCTCTTCTCGCATCTTGCTAAAACATAATCCAAATGTTCCAAGCAATTTTCAAAAGTTTCCCCATAGACGGTGAAGCCGTCCATGAAAATCTCCATGCATTACTCGATCATATCTGAAAATATACTCATCATACATTGCTGGCATTGCATAGCCCGAATAGCATCCTCCGATAGATATACCTTCCAAATTGATAGGTGAAAGTAGTCTTCTCTTGGTCATCGGGGTTCACGAAAATTTGGAATTTGACGCTATATCCGTCCAAAAAGAAAAATAATTTCTTCCTCGCCAACCTTTCGAACATTTGATCAATAAAAGACAAGTGGAAGTGATCCTTAATTATGGAGGCGTTCAATTTGCGGTAGTCGATGCACATGCACCAACCATTTACAAGACGTGTTGGTACTAGTTCATTGGTCTCATTTTCCACCACTTGGATTCCCGACTTCTTCGGCACCATATGCACGAGACTAACTGATCGGAGAGTTTTTGGGCCATTTAGACAAGTGCCGTCGTCAAGACACTTCACCCTCAATCAAAGATTTGTGTTCCCCTACTTCCCAAGTACTATTATTGGCAAGTAAGTGGTAAGGTCGGATATCGATCCCACGAGGAGATGTGTTGAGTTGCCCTAGTTGAGAGTATATTTTGTGGTTTTGGTGATGCCACCATGCCTTGGGTTTTGTTTGGGGGAACTGACTACTGGACACGGAAAGAAATATCACACTAAGCAGGTTTTTAAAAGAAAGGATGACTAGCTACTACTATGGCACTGCTAACCACTAGTACGAACTGAGCAAGTGACATGTGGTCCAGTAATTAAAAAAAGGTGAGAATGGATTAAAAAGTTGAACACGATTAATTAACTTAACCTAGGGTTGTTTTCTAAACTAATCTACGCTGGGTTAACTAATTAAAGTGGATTAGATGAGGTGGCTAAAGTAAAGATGCAATGGCGGTTAAGGTGCAGGAAAAGTGGATAGGTGGCGCTCTAAGACTAAGTAGGGCTAAGGTGGTCCCTAGACAGGTGCTAACTTTCTCTGTTTGTACGATGCTGCCAACACATTCACACTGCAATCACATACGACAACAAAAAGCAGAAAAACTGATTGGATTAGTGGATTCATCCCTTCCAACCATTCAATCCTGTTGTAAAGGACAAAGGTATTGTAATTTAACTCGGAAGAACTCCGGTGGGCTTAGTCCATGACCGACTCCATAACTGAAAACTGGAAAAACACATTCAAACTGTCTTAATCGTACGTGTTGATTTCTTCTAAACTACGGAAAACTTAACTACTTGCGGAACTAAAAGAGTTTTAACTAAAGCTTTTGAACTTGAAACAAAAGATCTGAAAAACGCCATTGAAAACACTTGAAGTTTATTTGAAGAAAAGCTTGTTGAACTGCTAAATGGTAAAACTTCTTTATCAGCGAAAATAAAGCAACAACTAGACGGAAATAAACAAGAACTTCAACTTGCATAAACTTCGAAACACTAAATATTGTTCAGATTACAAACCATCTACAAAAATCAAAAGAAAGCAACAACAAGAATAGAAAATACAGGAACAGGGCTAAGGCTAGCAAGAACGGCAACTAGGCTCGCGGCTAAAGCAAAAGATCGAGACAAGGAAGTAACTTGAACGCTATAGGCGGCAAGCTAACTACGAATCTAAACTAAGAGCTTTTCTACCTAAGAACCCTAAAAATTTGAAGAATGAATGTTGGAATACATCTCTGAACCTTGCTGAAACTCCACTCGACAACCTCCTTCCGTTCCTCCTTTTATAGGCAAAGGTAGGGTTGGCGCAGGAATCTGCTGCATCGCATCCCCACCATTGCTCTTGAGGCTTCAGTCCTCGAGTTTTTGCTAAGTCTTTCCATGTTTCTTCTGTCCTGCTTCTCTGGCCTAATTGTCGGTGCTTCCTTTCTTCGACTTCTTCTTCCAAACCATGCCCAAACTGCTGAGTTAACGCGTGCAGAACCCCAGCCATAAGCGCCAAAAACTTGCATCTTTTGCTCATTTTGCACAATTAAATCAAGCAAGTTAAACCATCAATAAGGGTCGTTATTTGGTCTGATCAACATCCTCACACTTAAGGCATGCTTGCCCTCAAGCATGAGTCTGCGTCAAACAGGCCAGATAACGCCCTGAAATTAAACTTAGTTTTCCCCGACTCAAAAGAAAACAAAAGACAACTAAAAGAATTCACAAGAACATGAAAGAAAAGGAAAAGAAAAAAAACACAAATAGAAATCACCAATGCAACTAGCATCAAGTAGGGCAGAGTAAAGGTCCTTCGACTAACAAAAATTAAGTTAAGAGTTAACTGCCTATTCAATGGTTCACTCCCTTACTACACTCTAGGGTAATTCTCTCTTTTTAGTGTTATTATTAACGCACATTGAATATTTCGCAATCACTTAGGCATCAAAAGGATTTGTACTTTGGACGCAATGGGGCTTAAGGTATTTTCTAAAGGTTAGGCCCTAAAGTTCTAGGTTCCAAAAGTCTTTTTTCTTAGAAGGTACAAGTTGGGCTCAACTGCCCTAATGGTTGGCACTTCTGGACATTCTCTTTTGCATAGTGTATTTGGGTGCTATAAACTCACCTTCTTTTTTTCTCTGGTTTCAGTTCATCAATTTTTTTCTTCTTCACAACCCGTGCTCATTACACCTCTTGCTTGCCCTAATCACTGGTCCTTTTTTCTTCATTTTTGAATTTGTGGGCTAAAGAAGGAAAAAGCTCAGGCTCAATGGGCTTCTAGGGTCATATTGATTGGCTCATGATTCGAAAGAATTAGACTCAATTGGCTATGCCCTATGATTATTATCATTCGCCTATTGACTTTGGAATAATCAAGTTTCGCTCCTAATGTTCCTCTTTTTCCTCATTTATTACTAAAAAAGAAAGATGCGGGGGCTGCCCTGCTTAAGGCTCAAGTCTAATTATGTGGTGGTGTAGTGAACATACAATTAAGTCCACCAATTTCAACTAAGTTTTATTAGCCTAAATAAGTCCGACCTTCAAGTTGCCCTAATCATGCATGTCTAAGGTGATCAAATAGAAAAACGGGAAAACAAACACAACATCCTCACACTAGGACGAAAAGAGAATCATTCCCAAGGTGAGAAAACATCGACTCAAAAGAAATAAAACACTGAAAACAAAGAAAAGAAAAGAAAAGAAAGAAAGAAAAAAACTAGGGGGAAAACAAAATTTACCGGGTCCGCCGGGTCTTACGCGAGGACGGGGTGCTTGATTGGCTTGGCATCTGCATTTGTGCGGAGGTCTCGCCTAGGTCGCCAGGCCTTCTTTCTGGGCTAGTCGGGCGTGGCAGTTCGGGTTCTTGCGGGGCTTCAACTGGTGCAAACTCGGGCTTTCTCATAAACTCTCTCATCTCCTTTGCTAGATTTTGGAATTCTAGCTTCATGCTCTTCATCTCAACTTCCACTCTTTTCAGTTGTTGTCTTTATTCGATCAGTTGCTCCTCAACAACTTTCAATTTTTCTGGAATTCGCTCGCATTCGGCACCTCTTTCTTGGGCTGCTTGCGGCTCCTGGGCGAGGGCGTGTACGAGTGTGCTTGTGTTCAGCACAGCCTCGCCCGGCGTATAGAATTGAGGCAGCCTGTCGCCCACATGCACAATCAAGGTACCTCGCAAGAAAAATAAATCAAATCTCGCCGGAGGTGGGCATGTTTCCAGAAAAATATCTTATTGAATAAGCATTTCATAATTCCTTTCTAGATAAGCACCTACAACATGGGATAAGGTTATGTTTCAAGTCGGGTACGTGCTAATCAACTTGACTTGGTAGGCTAGCCAAAATCCGAGGTCGACTCTTTCACCTTGGTGTATGCACCATGTAAGATAAAGTTCGGCTACCGAGACTCTATTAAAACTAGTTCGGGCTGCGTCACAATCCTTCATGTGCTAGCGTCGGAGGCGCAGTTTCAGCGTGCCCCTCATGCTTGGGCAGGTGGTGTAGGTTCGGGTAGCGTTGGGGCTTTAGTCTCCTTTGTCACCTGCTCGTTTCTCCTCTTCCTTATTATGAGGGTGTCTTCGATCTCGGGTTCTGATGAACTGGCCCTCATCGCTCCCGTGCCTTCCTCTACCGTCTTCCTCATAGCTTTCTCTTCTTGTTTAGCTTGGATTTTCACTCAGGAATGTTGGGAAAAGTAGAAAAAATCCGAATGGGACTTTTATAGAAAAGAATGTAACGGCTACTTTTTTGACTGCTGACCATTCCAGTTGCCCTACGTGTACATAGTTTTTTCTTCTTATCCATTGAGATTTTTTTTCCCGGAATTGTCCAATCAAGCATCCGAGTTTATGACTGACATTTTTGTTGTTACCAAAACTGCCTTGCCCTTCTAAATTCAAATTTAAGGCTGCTGCTTCCCTACGTGCGAGTCCACCCTAGTTGACCTGCGCAAGCGTGGCCTCTTTTGCAATCTGACAACAGAACAACGAAAAACACAAATTAAACACTAAATTAACTAAGATTGAGAAAGATAAAGTACGTACAAAGCTTGTTCATCGGAATCGCTCTCAGTTGGTTTTTGGTGGCACCAGTGAACTGCCCAACTGAGACATCCGACATCCTGTTGAAATCACTTGAGTGGGGGACATGCGTGCAGTGGGAACTCCTCCAGTACACACGCGTCAGTTGGCTTATGAAAGGCTTAAGTCTTTGACCGTTGATGATGAATGGCTCGGATCCTTCTTCCAACCCCTTGATCTTAATTGCCCTACTAGCCCTAACTTCAATAACCTTGTAAGGCCCTTTCCATTTGGACTTCAGCTTTCTAGGCATGAGCCTAAGTCTGGATTGAAAAAGTAGCACCAGTTGACCTACTTGAAAGTCATTTCCCCTTATGTTCTTATCATGCCTTAACTTCATCTTCTCCTTGTACCACATCGAGGCATCATAAGCTTCAAGCCTTAATTCTTCCAATTCTTGGAGTTGTATTTTCCTCTCTTCCTCACACTTGTTTCCTTTCACGTTGATCTTCTTAACCGCCCAATATGTCTTGTGCTCTGACTGAACGGGTAGATGGCACATTTTCCCGAACACCAACCGGTAGGGCGACATACCGATGCAGGTTTTGTATGTTGTCCGGTAAAGCCTATAGTGCATCATCTAGTTTCATGCACCAATCTTTCCTTGAAGCTCCCACTGTTTTCTCCAATATGTTCTTGATTTCCCGGTTAGAAACTTCGGCCTGCCCATTCGCTTGGGGGTGGTACGGGCTTGGGAGCCTATGATCGACTCCATACTTTCTCAACAAACGCTCCACTTGCCGATTGCAAAAGTGGGAATCTCTATCACTTATGACTGCTCATGGGATCCCATATCGACTGAAAATTACCCCCTTGAAGAATATGGACTCTTCTTTACCCTCATTCGTCCTTGTGGCATTGGCTTCTACCCATTTAGACACATAATCCACGGCTACTAAGATGTAGTGGTTGCCCGCAGAACTAGGAAATGGTCCAATGTAATCCATTCCCCAAACATCAAAAATCTCGTAAACCACTACTGGCACTTGGGGCATTTTGTCCCTTTTGGAATTTCCTCCCATGAGTTGACATCGCGTGCATTGCTTGCAAAAAATGTAGGAATCTCGGTGCAAACTGGGCCAATAGAACCTGCTATCTAGAAATTTTATTGTCATCTTTCTCGTAGCAAAGTGCCCTCCACATGCATACGAATGGCAATGCCTTAGCACACTATCATAATCCTCATCTGGGATGCATCTCCTAATGATTTGATCCACTCGCACCTTCCATAGGTAGGGCTCATCCCATAAGTAGTGCTTGCTTTCACTCTTTAGCTTCATCCGCTTACCCTTGCTTAGGACCTCCCAGGTGGCAGTTGGCCAGTTGGGAGGTAATTAACCATGTCGGAAAACCACGGTTTCCTTGGGCTAGCGCTTTCTCCTTCTTTTTCTTCGATGGAATAAAGATGTTCTTCCGGGAAGGTTTTGGTAATGGCTCCTTCTTCCTCATCGACGATGAGTCGGCTGAGGTGATCCGCCACTTTGTTCTCGGCCCCCTTTTTGTCTCTAATCTCCACATCAAACTCTTATAGCAACAAAATCCATATAGTCAGCATTGGCTTCGACTCATTCTTTCCAAATAGATACTTCAATGTGGCGTGATCCGTATAGACGACCACCTTCGAACCAAGCAAGTAAGACCTGAATTTTTCAAATGCGAAGATTACGGCGGGAAACTCCTCCTCCGTGGTGTCATAGTTCATTTGGGCTGGATTTATGGTCCTCGAAGTATAATGAATAACATGGCTTTCCTTCTCCTCTTTCTGGCCCAAGACTGCCCCATGTCGTAGTCACCTGCGTCGCACATAATCTCGAACGGGAGGTCCCAACTTGGCCCTTGCATCACGGGCGCACTGGTCAGCTTGCTCTTCAACATATTAAAAGCCTTCTTGCAATCTTCATCGAATTTGAATGGCACATCATTTGGAGAAGTTGGGTGAGCGGGCGTGCTATCTTTGCGAAATCCTTGGTGAAGCGATGATAGAAGCCCGCGTGCCTGAGAAATCCTCGAATCTCCCTCTGGTTGGTCGGATAATGCAGTTTGGCGATGATTTCCACTTTGGCGTTGTCCACTCGGATTTCTTCCTCCGACACTAGATGTCCAAGTACTGTCCTTTCACTCACCATAAAGTGTCACTTCTCATAATTTAGAACCAAATTCCTCTTCTCACACCTTGTCAAAACTGAGTCTAGATGCTCCAAACAAGTGTTGAACGTTTCACCATAGACAGTGAAATCATCCATGAATATCTCCATGCATTCTTCTATCATGTCCGAGAAGATGCTCATCATGCAGTGCTGGAAAGTCCCCTGGGGCATTGCATAGCCCGAATGGCATCCGCCTGTATGGTCTTCTCTTGATCATCCGGGTTCACAAAGATTTGAAACTACCTGCTATGGCCATCCAAGAAGCAAAAATATTTCTTCCCCGCCAACCTCTCAAGCATTTGGTCAATGAATGGTAGAGGGAAGTGATCCTTGTGCGTTGCGGCATTGAGCTTGCGATAGGCTATACACATGCGTCAGCCTGTAATTAAGCGAGTTGGCACCAGTTCATTCCGTTCATTCTTCACAACTTAGATTCCCGACTTCTTGAGCACCATCTGCACCGGGCTCACCCACTTACTATCGGATATTGGGTAAATAATACCCAACTGAAAAAGCTTCCAAACTTCTTTTAAAACAGCCTCCCTCATATTGGGGTTCAATTTCCTTTGTGGATCTCAGGTTGGCTTGGCTTCCCCCTCCAAGTGTATGTAATGCATGCAAACATTGGGGCTTACACCCACCAAGTCGGCCAGTTTCCACCCGAGGACCTTTTTATGGTTCCTCTACACTTTGATCACTTGAGCCTCTTGTTCCTGCTCCAATTTGCTATTGATGATCACGGGCAACGATTTCATCTCTCCCAAGTACACATACTTCAACTCTTGAGGTAACGACTTCAGATCCAGTGGCTCGGTCCTTCCTTCTTCCTGGTCAGTTGCTCTCTCGGGTTTGCACCCGGTACTGGAATTTGGTCGCTCCACTGAATATGCATCCAGGATTTCCACTTCAATTTCTTCATCCGTCATGTCTCGGGATTGCTACATCTTGTTCATATTCTCCATCCTTGGGTCGATTTTTAACCCCTCTAGCTCTTCATTTTTAACCAGCAAAAGCTCAGTCTCAAGGTAACTTTGGATTATGAGGTCAATTACATCAGCAGACTGGGCATTTTTAACATCCAAGGGGTTTTTCATGGCCTTATCAATACTGAATGTGTACTTACCACCATGGTAGTCCAAACAGATTGTCCCGTCATACACATTGATAATAGTCTTCGTGGTCCTAAGGAAGGGTCTACCTAATAGCACTCCCCTTGAGTCCTTAGGAGAAGATTCATGCATTTTAATGATGTAAAAATCGGCTGGATACAAAAACTCATGCACTCTAACTAACATATTCTAAAGCACTCCTTCCGGGCATATACATGTCCGATCGGCTAGTTGAATAACAACCCTAGTGTCTATTAACTCGACCCCTTTCAACTTGTTAAAGACAGACAATGGCATCATGTTAATAGAAGCACCTAAATTGCACATAGCATGCTCGATTAATTCATCACCTATCCATATGGGCAAGGAGAATGTACTTGGATCATCACTCTTGGCTGGGGGTTTCTTCTGAATGATAGCTGAAATGTTTTCACCAATCACGATCTTGCCTTCCCCCTTAGATTTCCATGCTATAAAGTCCTTCACGAATTTTCCGAACGGGGGAATCTTTAGCGCTTGGAGCAGGGGTAAGTTCACCTCTAGATTGCTAAGGACTGACATGAAGTCAATTGTATCCTCTTTGTCCTTTCTTGGATTGATTCTTCCTGGATAGGTTGGGGTTGTGTGCTCCTCCTGACTGTCTGGCTCTTCGTCCATTTTTTTTACCACAGGTAAACTGGGCAGTTAGCACGTGCCTCCTTCGGTTTTCTTCAAAATTTCGGGAATGGGAGGGTGCTCTGGAGAAACCTTCCCCTCCTCCTGCCTTATAGTGATCTTGTTCACTTTCTCCCGGTTGGGTTGCTGGACTTGGGCTGGAATTCTCCCTTCATGTCCTCTCATTTCGTTCATCGCCATCGCCAACTTGGTCATTTGCCTTATCAACGAGTCAAGGCTTGCCTTCTGCTCCCTTTGGGCTTCTTGAACCTTATGCACCACCTCATTATTTGATTACAAATTGTTCTGAACGAACTGCTGGGTGTTGATAAGTTCCGCCATCATGTCTTCTATGTCTCGGGCATGTCTAAACTGTCCAGGTGGTGGGTGGTTTTGGTTGGGTTGAAAATTTTACTGAATTTTTTTTTGGTGCGGTGGGCGATATGGTTGTGGGTTATGTTGATGATGGTTATTTTGGTTATTCGATTTGGGGATGATGATTTGGGGGTTGGTTTTGTTGGTTTGGAGGTGGGTTTGGGTTTGCCTCGGCCCAACAGAAGTTTGAATGGTCGCGCCAGCCTGGATTGTATGTGGGTACCAAAGGATCGTGCCTCTGGGCATGTGTCTACCAATTTCCTACCGCATTCAACTGGGCGTTTGCTCCATATCATCCATCTGGCAGTAGGCTGATATGTGCCCCGGCTTTTTGCAGGCTCCACACACGTCATCAGGCGTAGGCCCTCGGACAACCTTGTCCGAAATCGTGGTCAGCATTTTTTCCAACTTGTTGATTATCAATTCGATTTTCTCCTCCAACTCATCGGTACTGCTACTAGCATGAGCTGCCCTACGCAATAGTCGGACATTTGGCTCCTCATACTCTCTTATAGCTTCTACCAATGTTTGAATAACTTTTATCGCCTCACTCACCCTTCGGGTAAAGAATCTGCCTCCGCTTGATGAATTCACCAGATTCTTCGACTCCACCATCATGCCTTGGTAAAAATACTGGAGTAAGTCCCCCTCCGCCAGCTTGTGGTTCGGACAATTGTCCACTAACCGCTTGAAGCGTGCCCAATACGTGTTCAAAGGCTCATCGAACCCTTGTTGAACTCCGGTAATCTCTTTCTACAGAGCATTCGTCTTTGTGGTAGGGAAAAAGTATTCTAGAAAGATCCTCTTCATTTCGGGCCAAATCTCGATCGAGTCCGGCTGCAAGCTCACGAATCATGCATTCGCCTCTCCGAACAGGGTGAACGGCAGCACAACTAGCCTGAACTGCTCCTCCGGGCCTTTTTTGGATCGTGCACATTTTAATAAACTCAATTAGAAAATTATAAGGATCTTCATTCTTCTTTCCATAAAATTTTTGTAAAATTTTCAAAAGCGATAGTTTGATTTCTATCGGAGGGGTTTCGTTGGGCAGTTTGATCGGGGTCGGCGGGTCACCAGTAACATGGCAGGCAAGATCTTTCAACCGATGGTCTTCCTCTCTATCTGCCATCATCTTTGGGACTTGAAAAACTTCAGTTAAAATCTCAACACAACCTTCTTCTTCTGACTCGGAACCTTCAAACTGATCAGCGTGTAGCCCCCCTCTAGCTTGCTGGGCGTCCTTGAGTCTTTTGAGCCTTTTCTCAGCCCTATCGATCTCTAGATCGAATAGGAACTCAGGTTGTGAAGATCGGCTCATAAAATGGAAAGAAAAAAGAAAAGAAAAGAACTAGGTCAAGAAAGAATCTACGAAATAACACTTCTCAACTACGAAATAACATTAATAGGATATGCAGTCTGGCCCACCAGAAGTTCAGCCCAAGGACGACAAGTTTGGCCCATCAGAAGTCCAGCCCAGTCCACAGGCCAACGGCCTGGCCATAAAGGAGCTCAGACCAGAGGCCAACAGCTCGTCCATAAAGGAGCTCGGACCAAAGGCCAACAGCTCGGCCATAAGGGAGCTCGGATCGGAGACATGCAGCTCGGCACTAAAGAAGGTAGAAGCTCGGCTACAACTGCCCACTACCTCCACTACTTCCTAACCGTCAGCCATGATCCCGGAAACCGCCCCCACGATCTCTGTAACCGCTGCCAATGCTCGTGAAGATTTAGGCTTCATATCGTGCTCTGGATCTTATAATTTTAGTGCTTCGTGGAGGAAGTACATTCACACGATTCTTGAAATGCGAGAGTATATTATATTTATATTTATTGCGAGAGTAAAGTTAAAATCATGATATTTGCCGCCTCTGTAAAATCATTTTGTCATTTCGGCAAAATTCCACTCTGTAAATGAAATTTGGATAAAAAATAATGTCCGTTAGCCCTAAAATAATATTCTAATGCTAACATTTCTTTTTTGAGATACTAGAGAAAGTGTCAACGTATTTTGAAAAATAATGTATGACATTTGATTTTTGGTTTATTGCTTTGGAAATTTTATTGTTTAAAGTGTGGTATTTCGAGGAAAAATGATATGAACATTATTTTACAATGATTTAATTTGTAAATTTTATATTCTAATTTTAAGTTTCTCTTCTTTTTTATATATTATACACAAAATGAAATTTGAGAGTTTATACTTTATATGTCATAAATACGACATAATTTAGTTTTTCAGGTATAGATAACACAGTTAGCTTTTTGACAATAAGTTTTTGGTCTTAGTGACGGATCTAAGAAACTGAATTTGTGGGATTCGACACAATAAAAAGTAACAATAAATATAATATTTAAATAATTATTTTTAATAAAAATACATTACAGTTTATCTAGCACCATCTTATATTGTGTGCGATAGTTGATTCCTACGAGTATCCATATCTTGAAAATGATTCAAAATTGTTTCATTAAAAATAGTAGCTAACATTTCCCTCTCGTTGTATACCACCAAGATGTCGTTCAACCAATCACCTCTTATCTTGTTTCGCAGCTCTAACTTGACAACTTTCATTGCAGAAAACACCATTTCAACAGATGTTGTCGCTACAGGTAAAAGTAAGACCAATTTAATCAACCGATAAATCAATCGAAAAATCATATCTTTCATTGTTTCAACCATGATCTTTGAAAGACTTCCAAAATCTTCAACACTGGAGAAACGTGTATCCTTTCTTGCATCACTCACAAATATTTTAAGTTGTTGAGGTAAAATCATAAGATCCAAGGATGAGAAGTCTTCTGCATAAATGGTGGCAAGATAAACAAGTTTATCGACATTGAAATTAGATAATTGATTTCTTGGATGAAGACATGCCATACAGTCAAGCAAGTCTTTGCTGGACTCGGAAAAATGATTTCTCATTTCTTGAATAATTGAGTGAACAATCTAATTGTGAACAAAAAATTAAATTAAGTTACGAGTCAATTCAAAACTTTCAATACATAAGAAAGTAAATTCTCAAATTATCTGGCAAAAAATTTCAATGCGATAATAATGATAGTTTGTGATATTTGTGCCATCTCTATTGATGCGAATCCGTCTTGGGACAATGTCATCCATGTTATTAACATCAATTTCGTTTGTCTGACAAAAAACTTCCACTTCTTGCAAGAAATCATCCCATCTAGATTCTCGAAATGTTTGCAATTTTTCTTTCATGCCTGCTATCAAATATATTGCATTCAAAATATTTTGATCTTTATCTTGTAAGGCACAAGATAATGGGTCAATCATACACAACAAATGTTTCATTAACATCATGATAAACACAAAATCATAACTTTCCATCTTTTGAAGCAAACGTTTGCATGTCCCACTTTGTTCTGGATCAACTCCATCATTGAATAAGCTTTCAAGTACTTTGACTATTGAGGCCACATAGATGCAAGATGAACTAAAGTTTTATAATAAGATCCCCACCGAGTGTCACCTGGTCTAGGCAAAGAAGTTTTTTGATTTAGACCTTTACCTGAATTGATTTCCCATTTCTCAATCATTTCAACCATTCTATCATATTCATTTTGTCGAAGTTTATCAGCTCTTTTGCAAGAAGCTCCACATATTGTAACAATCGGGGTAAGATAGGCGAAAAAATCAGAAACATGTCGATTTGCCTTGCATACTGCCACACATACCAATTGAAGTTGATGAGCAAAACAATGGACATACCATGCCAATGGATTTTCTTTTAATATAAGTGCTTTCAATCCATTAAATTCACCTCTCATATTTGAAGCTCCATCGTATCCTTGACCTCTCAATCTTGACAAAGATAATCTCAACTTAGAAAATATAAAGTCAATTGCTTCTTTCAAACACCTTGATGAAGTCTCTTTAACATGAACCAAAGATAAAAATCTTTTCATTATCTCTCTATTTTTGTTCACATATTTAATAACAATAGTCATTTGCTCCTTCACTGAGCAATCTCGAGACTTGTCAACCATTATAGAAAATAATCCTTCTCCAAGTTCATCCAATATTTTAAGTATGGTTTCAACTGCACACGCATTAACCATTTCCTTCTAAATTTTGTTGCAATCATTTAATTGTTTCCTGGAGCATTTTTCAATACAACTTGACCAACTTCACCATTCCTTCAACTATACCAATGTAGCAACTCTAAAAAGTTACCCCTATTTATAGAAGTTGATGACTCGTCAACTCCTCTAAACGCCAAACCTTGATTCGAAAGGAAACGAATAACATCAATAGTTGCAGTCAAACAAATCCAATATTCTTTCTCTTGTCTTGCACTAACTTTACTAACAACATAAGTCACACTCTGCTTTTGATTTACAAAATTTTCATATTCAATTCTAGCTTTGTGGTGTAAACTAGTAGTTGACCCAATATGAGCTCTAAATCTTTCATTAGCCTTTTTCCAATTAGAAAAACCAGCAATAACAAAGGCTTCATCTCCTGGTGCCAAATAACCATGTTTGAAAAGAAAACACCAAAAGCAATACACAACATCTTTTGACATACTATATTCAAGCCAAACATAGTCTTTAAACCAAACATCTCTAAAACCTCTATTATCATTTCCATATTTTATTTTTGGAAAATCATGACCCTTTGGTTGACAAGGACCTTTAACTACACATTCTCTACGCATACGATCTCGAATATTCACATCAAAGCTATCAATAGGCTTTCGTAATCTGGGATCAGCAACAATCTCATTTTTATCAATTTCAACTTCGTTTGAATTCCTATCAACTAGCACATTATTTTCCAATCGTTGCGGTTCTTGTTCAACTTCAACACTAGCACTAGAAGAACCAATAGAAACTCGGGGTCTTTTCACTAGAAATTTATCCATTAGCCTAAGAAATTCACAATTCACAAACACAATAAGAAATCAATTAGTCAAAAAAATATTGATTGTTTTAGTACTCTTATGACTAGGGCCAAAAATATTTAACGAAAAATAACCACAACAATATTAGTATTTTATCATCAATGGTGTTTAATTTTTTAATTGTACCACAATTATATATTTTGCTTAGTTGAATAGTTCATAGTTGAAATATTAGTTGTAGATACGTGTGATATAATCATACAAACCATCAGTCCCTACCACTAAAATTAAAATATGATTATAAATACTAATGCATCAATACTTATTCAATGTACTAGTGTAGATATGTGGGATGGAATCATCACAAAAACTATGAGTCACTCACCACCACTAATTGAAAATATGGTTATAAAGTTAAATGCACCAATACTTTAGTTAAGGCTTACCTCCACTGATGTTAATTCAATTAAGAGATAAAGACAGTCAGACAGAGACTTTCGAAGGGGCGACGACGCTGGCTTTAATCGCCAATTCGAATAGAGCGATGGCAGGGAAAGATAAAAAGGAGACGACTTCAATCGAATTGGAAAGAGGCGGCGTCAATCAAGTAAGTTTTTTTATTTTTATAGAGAGCTATTGAAATTTTATTTTAGATGTTGAATTATCAAATAAAATAATTATAAAGAGTAGAAGAATTTTCCATCACCTATCTAAATTTGCAATTGTGTTTGATCAGTGCAGAGAGATAAAGAAAAGGTTGGAGGCTCACCACACTGAGGAGATAGAGGGTTAAGGAGTTATTGGATACCTGAGCTTTTGCAAAAAAAATTTGGATTGGGCGTCTTGCCACTTGCCTTCTAATTGTTCAGCCCAAATCCAGCCTTTGCAACCTCCAACCCAAGCCAAGTCATTCAGTCTTCTCGCATAGTCACGCATGCGGGTAGATTCACGGGTATGGGATCGCGAAGGGCGGAATTGCCGCATGTGGGGTCGACGGCGGCTCGACAATTCAAATTGAATAGAAATTTTGGTACTCTTAGGACGACGGTGGAGTCGGCCATATCTCGGGCGACCCCACCTGGGTCCGTCCTTGGATGAAAGTAATGTTTAAATATGAGATTTGATCATCAAAGTGCAACATAATGGATTGATCAGCTGCGGTGCACGTGATTTGTGTTCCCTCAATCTTATGTACGTGGACAAGGGCAGAGATTGGTTTGGTTTGAAAATTAGATTTATGTCAAGTTCGAAGGCGGCAGCCTCATTTATTACTTGTAACTTAAGCGCTCGACATTTTAATGCATGCACAAACATATTTCGTTTATTTAATCTCACACGTATTATTATACAAATATTTAATTATATAATATCACACGTATTAGTATATAAAAAACAGTGTTGGGAACATATGTTTCTTGATCTCCTATTTTCGATATTCCCCTTCAAAATCTGTCTTTTATCTATGAATTAAAATAAATAGAAAGAGGTAGACAGGAAAACAGGGTATATGGATGGGATAGAGTCGCAGAATTTAATAACTAAAAAAGATATTCAAAAAAAAAAAACAGAGTTAATTATAACAAAAATTTGGTTTGAGTTGTAAAAATAATTTGCCAAAAATAGTTTGATGTTTAGGTGCAAATTCCAAAATATGATTGGATTTTATATTTTTCAACTGTAAACTAACTCTGATGTAGAAAGCACAAATTCCACAAATTCAATATGGATATTTTGATTTACTTGTAAATTACGTGCTCAAATATTGGCTCTCTCTCTCTCTCTCTCTCTCTCATGCGTTTTGTCCTGGCGTCGATAAAACATGAATGACACCCTTAACCAAAAAGGACAATGCACGCACTGCACTGAACCACACTCCACCCAATATGAGTAGAAGAACGTAGTCTCCCCCCTTTTATCTTTTGATTGTAAATACATTTTGAGTAATTATATTTGACATGTATTATTGATAAAAAATAAAAAGATGCTACCATAGTTTTTACATCATTGCAATTTAAATTTTCAATAACTGTATCCGGCGACACTTTAGCCAGGCTAACGACACAAGAATACACTACTGAAAATATATCTGTTGAGAATTAATAACATAGTCTTGTTGATTAGTGCGTTAAAGATGTTGCATTATTACATTTTTTTTACTTTATTATGGGATCGTATTGCAATTTGAAGAAGAGTGTTTTTAGACTTTTAGTAATTGTTTTAATATAAAATAGAACTTCGATATCCATTTTGAGAATAAGAAGAAAAAAAAACTATTTTAATTCGTTTTTCCATAAAACAATAATCCAATCTTATGCAATTATGGCGGGAGCGTAGTCCCAAGATGGCTATTACACTCATTTTTATTTTTTATTGAGTTGGGATCAGTGTTTAAAAATTGGATCGGACGGGTCAGTTCAATTAGTTCTGCCACGAACCGGCGTGTTATCCGCCCGATTCAGTCATAAAAATCGTTCAACTATTAAGTCGATGTGAATCAGAAAAACTGACCGATTTCCTTGGACACTGTTGGCCGATTGAACCAATTTTTGGATAATTTTTCCTCAAAAATGATTTTAATTTGTAATTAATGGAGTTTGATCTCTTGACTTATTCAATGCACAACAAGTACTTTTGTGACATATTGTGAACTTTAAATATTTTTATATATAAAACATCAAAAAAAATATTTGCACTAACTATTAATCGTATTTGATATTAAGAAGGAATATCTACTAAACACATGATTTAGTTTTTATTTTTTTGTCAACTTTATTTATTAATATGTTTAACTCTTGAGAAATTGTGGTGTGTATTAAAATTATATTTAAAAGATTAATTATTAATTTCAGAAACACACATGAGATGCGCTTAACTGCAAACAATAGTATCAAAAAGTGGTTGTAGACACCAACCTGGAGGCGGCGAATGAGGCAGGCGGTGGCTCGCGTTGGTGGTAGCGAGGAGGGTGGTGGCGGCTCGCGTTGGTGGTAGCGCGGCGGCAATGGGGGAGGCTTAAAAATGTACAAACAAAGAAGAGAGGTGAGAAAAAGTGAAGAAGTAGGAAATAGATGATAAATGGTGAATAAAAGTTAAATGTTACCGAGCACATGTGCTCGCAAATGGTCGGCATAGTTTTACCAATGACATAGTGCTCGGTATATGCCTTCTATTTAGTACATTACTGAGCATATTGTGCTAGCTAATAGACAGTATAGAGAGGATACTGAGCATCCACGATGCTTAGTAAGTGATCGCCAAAATTTTGCGCAGAAAAAATACGCGGTATTTTTTCGTCCATGTTACCCGGTCGGGTAGATGTATGTGCACTATCACACCAGCCGTGTCCAACTCTCTGGACTTCGTCGCATCTTCTTCATGATACCCAGCCAGGTTCCGTGTTGCACGCCAACACACCCGGTCAGGCGTGTCCGTCGTACCGAGCACACTAGTTGCTCGATATTAAATTGACAAACTTTACAAATACTCATTTCATACAAAATACTTTACAAATATTCATTGATACAAAATATTTGAATTGTAAAAAATCAAGAATCTATGAATTAAAAAAAAAACACATCTAGAAACTTTTTAATTGTACGCTTAGTTAAGAAATTTCCTACCAAGCGTTCCATTAAAAGTTTATAGATTGTTTTTTGTATTCAAAGATTTTATATCCTCACAATTCTATTCTATTCCCGCCAACCTTTTTCATCTTCCGACATGTTATTCTTTTTCTAGCCAACGTGTTTTTATTCTCCCGACCGAAATCCTTCTTCTTCCGCCTTATCAAAAGGCGGTTTCTCAGATTCAAACTTCTCTGGTGGGGGCATCTCGAATAATCACTGCACGCGCGTTTACATGATAAGCCTCAACTACATCATTATAGCCATCATATGCTAGCTATATTAACAGAAATTTTGTCTTAAAAAGTTTTTAGATATATTGCACAAAAATTAAAAAACACAATGACAACTACTGCAACTCAAAGGTGGAGGGGCTGGAGAGGGGCGGGGAGACAGCTGGAGCAGGGGCGGCCACAGGGAGCCATGGCTGAGGAGGCTGGAGCAGGGGTGGCGATGGGGGCGGCATGGTGGCCGCAGTGGAACAGTGCAGCATTAGGGCAGCATGGCGAAGGTGGCGATGGATGTGGGAGTGCGGTGGAGGAAATGGGAAATGTGTGAAGTGGAGGCAGTGCGTTTTTTGGAGCTGATTTGTGCTCGAATTTATAAACAAATATTACCGAGCACCGGTGCTCGAAAATGTAGAACTAAATTACTGGTGGATCCTCCATTACCGAGCACCTAGAGTGCTCGCTACCTTCGTCAATAACCTAACATTACCGAGCTCATCGTGCTAGGTGGTGGTTAACGAGCACCAAGTGCTCGCTAGTTGTTTCCGGGAAGTGTTGGCGCCAACTTTTATCGACCATAGGTCGAGATGGTTGGAATGTAGTCACTAACCCGTAAGCTTACCGAGCACCACTGTGCTCGGTGAAGATTTGTCGGCGGGAAGTTTTGGCGCCACAATCTACCGACCAAGTGCATATGTGGTCATTATGTAGTCGCTAATATGTGATTGTTATTGAGCATGCGGTGCTCGCCCAATTACCGTGCACCGAGAAATTCCCTCCATAACTATTTGCGGTGAATATTTTCGACTGTTTCGTTGGTGCTCGTTAAGTGTTCGATAATTTTAAGAATGTTATTGGTAAGTGCTCGATAAGTATTCACAAATGTTTGAATATTGCGGTGCTCGATAAATTATGCTCGTTATAGAGCGTCTTTTCTGTGGTGTTATAAATATCTTCATAAAGTCAGCTTGACTAATTGCAAAGTGCTATGATATTAAATACTGTCATTTTACTTGTACGTGGAGAAATAAAGGTTGAGGGCGCAGTTGTGGAGGATTCGTCAATATTGTAATTTGATAAATATTTTTTGAGTTGGTATTTTGATAAATATAAATGTTAAGGAAAAATACAAAAATAAAAATAGTAGAGGTTTATTGGTGTAGACAGGTGGGGAACATTATATAGTGTAATTTTAAACGCAATGAAATAAGGGAAAATAGGTGTTGGAAGAGTAAAAGCATATTGTTGGGTCCAAGAAAAAGGATTAAGTAAATTGGGAACAAGACATCAATTCGGTCGGTTGATACTCTAGCAATGATAGAGACATGCTTGGGAAATTGTTCTCTGTTTCCCTGAACCTAGAAAGAGAGAGAGAGAGAGAGAGAGAGAGAGAGACGATATGTTTGTATATAAGCTAGATTTAACTTCATCTACATGGTACCCACACCCTAATTCACCCATAATATTACATGTTCCTATCGGCTTGTTTCTATTGGGTATTGTGAAATTATTGTAAAATAATCAAGATGCATGATCTCCAACTACACCTCGCACTCTCAAACACTTCCACTCACAATTTGGCCCCAAATGTTGAAAAGAAGCGCAAATTTCACGAATCATTCTCAGATGATGACATGAATACCGCTAACAAACGCACATTGCCATTGTTGATTTGGAATGATAAGCGAAATAGGTACCTCTCTCTCTCTCTCTCCAGATTGCGACATTTGATTATTTTCTGAATTGCTCATAATATAATATAAGACGATTATATATAAATATATATATATGGGGATAGCAGATGTGATGATGATGTGGAAGAAGATGTGATGGTGGGGTGGCCGCCAGTGAAGTCGTCGATGAAGAAGTTGGCTGAGCAGCAACGCCGCGAGAGCACCGCCGCCAACTACATCACGGTGGAGAACGGCGGCGGCGGCGGAGGAGGAGGAGGATCCAATTCGATGTACGTGAAAGTTGAAATGGAAGGGATTGGGATAGCGAGGAAGATTGATTTAGGCATTCATGGCTCTTATCAAGCCCTAACAGCCACACTCATGGCCATGTTTGGTAAACGTATGTAAATTTCGTGCCAACGCTTCTTATTTATCGAAAATGTTGTTGTTAATTATTAGTCTGCCAAACAGGTCGAGAAAATCTCAAAATGTACAAGCTCACGTATCAGGATAAGGAAGGCGACTGGCTGCTTGCTGGTGATGTACCTTGGGAGTAAGTACAGATTCATTGATCCTTTTTTGTTTATTATTTTTTTACACACAATTTACGAAACAACATGTGAAACTCAAACGCCAAACCACTTTTAAATTAACCTCGAACGCTGTGTCTATTTTAATTTATTTTTGATGTGTTAACAAACACCATAAAATGTAAGCCAAATCGTTTACTATTATTTGTTTCTACCTATTTCAGTTTCAATAATATATCACTTCTATGTAACATAACTTGCCCACAAAAAATAATAAATGTGAATTTACTAAAAAATTGAACGAATAAATAAAGGACCTCTCTTTCTGAAGTTTTTCCCTAATCGATTTGATTTTGCAGAAGTTTTGTTGGATCCGTTCGACGTTTAAAATTGCTGAGGAAGGTGTGGTGATCGGACTTGGAGAAGGGTTATTTGTTTTCCTTTCTTCTGTTTTTGTGGTCAACAAATGGAATTAACAGAGTAACCTTACCTTGCTCTGGATTTTTCTATTTGGTGTCTGTCTCATGAATTATTAATGTAATATTAGTAGTACTTAATTAATTTCTATAAAATTTTGAATAGTTTGAATCCCTTATGATATTTTGTTTAGGGAGTTTCTTCATGTTGTTGGTTTATTTAATGGATGACGTATATATCATTAGTAAATTGTGATGTCATAAACAAAGCTTATGTTACGAATTAAAAACATGTATGACATAAGCACTGTGATTAATGAGTACGCCCCACTCTTGTTATATTTTAATATATATACACATGCAGCGATTGCATGTATACTTCAATAACTAAACATTGTGTGACCTAAGCTCATGATTAAAATTATGAGTCCCGATTTTGGACATATTTTTCAGACCGCAACTATCACAGGGTTTGTTCGATGTGATTTAAGAGATGATGTTTAGCCTCTGTATGCAAGCTTTCTTTTGTAATTTGCCAACTATCGCACAAGTAATTAGTTTTATGCTTTACCGATATAATAGATATCTTGAATTTCAAATTTGATAGTTAAATCATCAAATGCATTTGAAATTTTTTTGTATTTTCCCAAAAAAATATACATTTGAAATATATTGTATTTTTTGAAAAAATTACTCGAAACATATTACCTCTACAAAAATGGCATTTAGTGAGCACCAAAGTGCTTGCTACATAGGCAAAAACGCTCGTTAAAACAACATTACTTAACACTTACTGAGCACCTCAGTAGTCTCGTCGAAGCAAATGCCACACAATTACCGAGCACAACATGTCTTCGGTTAAAAACAGCCAAACCCGGATGACAAAACGAAGACAGGATACCAAGCACTATGGATGTCAATCGGGCCAACCCGCTTGGGTTGTCGGGTCAGAAATTTACAACCCTAACCCTAACCCTTCGGGTTTCGGGCTAACCCGTCGGGCCAATCGGGTTCAA